>JAJOZX010010685.1:25000-129753 GCA_023014485.1 Bathynomus jamesi | reverse complement strand
AAATGGCACTAAAACACAAAATGGCCGAAGATGAATTAGCTTTCGCACATAAACCCCAGCAGGCAGCGAAGAGAGTTTAATAGTGATGAATTGTCTTCTATCTTCATTTCTCAAATCTCCAAAATAAAGCCAGAATTTTGCAAGTTCAATCTTTTTCGTCTTATTTCGTTGTTGCTTTTTTATTTTTATACAATTCACATTTTCGCTGATGTTAATTACTAAATTTAAATTCTCGTGGTTTAACATATTCGTTTCATCATAAATCAGTAACATTATATATATAGGTTCCGCCCGATAAGTTGGACAAAGAAAAATCCATATGTTTTATACAACATATGGATGTAAAGCTTTTTTTTTATTAACTATTTACAGATGGCAAGGTTGTTATTGCGTGACTGGTTGTTATTGCGTCACTGGAACTAAATTTTAATGGCTGAACATTCTTTGGTTTGTAAAATACAAAAGTCATATAAAACAATCTCTTTATATTCGCATACACAAATTTTATGTAACCACCACCCGTGGTGCCTATTTAATAATAAAATCTAAACATTTTTAGGCTTACAAACTTTAAGAAGCTATTTACGTAGTTCGTAAGAGACGAATTTACTTTACAAAAATTTCAATAAGTTTATTATTAAACTGTAAACAGGTTTAAAAGGTACTTCTACTGGGTTAAAAGGTACTACCCATTCTAAGATGGACTAATCAACAGTAGTTATTTTACTGGAAAACAGTGATATGATTTGTTGGATCTTTTCAGTTTGACGGCCTGTAATATTTTTTAACATTACTTGTTTTTTATTGTCCAGTTTTAATCGAGGATTTCAAAAATAACATTCATGTTTTAGAGAAACAAATAGTGAGGCAGTTATATGCAATTTAACAAATTTAAAATACATATTTTTAAACTGTATTGGGGTCTTTTTGGTTTGACGGCCGGCGGAAAAAAAAAATGTCATGGCTACGGGACTGTCAAATTCTAGACCAGAGCTTTCCAAACTTTTAACGTTGGCGACAAACTATTTAAGCATAACAATTTTCACGACACATTAATTAATTTTTGTTATCAAATATCAAATATCAGAAAATTTTTCAGTAGGTGGTTTATCTTGTAGCCGATTTTGTTGATAGAAAAATCAAAATTTTCAAAATACAAAAAACACTAATGTGTCGCGACACACCAGTTTAGAAAGCTCTGTTCTAGACTCTACCAACTAGTTAGGTTAACTGAATGCCCAGTTAGGTTAACAGAATGCCCGGTTAGGTCAACTGTACGCCCTTGACGATATGTTAGGTTGTCATGATATTTTCGTTGTTTAATGTCAAAACAAACGAAAATATCATGACTTATAACTTAACCAATCGTCATGAGCGTACAGTTGACCTAAAACTTTCAGGGATTTTGGAATCTTAAAGCGTATATGATATTCTTTAAACTAAAATGTATAACTGCCTCACTATTTGTTTCTCTAAAACATGAATGTTATTTTTTAAATCCTCGATTAAAACTGGACAACAAAAAACAAGTAATGTTAAAAGATATTACAGGCCGTCAAACTGAAAAGATCCGATTTGTTATTCATAAATTAGTCCCTCATTGTAGGTTGTCATTTTACTAAAATCCACCCACGTTTATAGAAGTATTTAAGACGTGAACAACTTCTTTTCGAGAAACTCTGAGGAAATAAATTGGGCTTAAAACGCTCCTCCATTGTGTTAATTGCGTGAATTATTATTGGCTCCCTTTATTAACTCCATCAGTTTTTCGCATAAAGTCTTTGAATTCGTAATTTGATGAAATTTGTTTGAATATTAAATAGTCTATCCGGTACTTTAAAATTTGTAGTGATGCAAATTATTCTTTGAAGAAAAGTGTTAAGAAATTTTTATTGCTGAAATGTTTTGAAGAATTGTTGCACATTGTTGAAAATTTTGTCTACTTCGAATTAGATTATTGCAAACTGTTAATCGAATTATTTCTCATACTCATCATTCAGTAACTAATAAAAATGTTGAAAATGTCGACCAAAATAGTTTATATTTTCTTCACTTATGAACTGGGTTTTCTGTGATCATAAAATTAGAATGTTAGGTAAAAGGTTACCGATGCATTGAAAGGAACCGAACGCAGTGTTGACTGGACGTTGCAATTGGGAGCCAATCCTCAGAGTCCAAATCGTTTAAACCAACTTGAAGGTTCCAAGAGAAAACCAGGAAATATATATATATATATAGGTGGTGTAGTGATTAGCGTTGCTGACCACGAGTCCATCGGCAGGGGGCGCGCAGCAAAACCCAGCTGTTCATCCTTTCACACAATAAAAAAAATTGTTGGTAGATAAATGGGTATCCTTGGTTGCCTAGTGGTTGAGACGCTAGGCTGCTAGTGGGGCATGGCTCGGATTCCACGTTAAATTATAGGTCTAAGGTGGAGTGACAAACTTGACCTTCGTCAAAATGAACAAATCCGGAGGAAGCAAAAGGGTGATCCAGAGAAATGGGACCCAAAAGAAACCCCTGTAACTCTTAAAGTATAAGTCCTTTTATAAAATCATACGCATCATTCGAAAGAGGATAGTTACAAGTTTGTACAGGATTGTATAGGTTTTGACAATACAAGACAAGATAAGATACAAAACAAAATAAAAGTGTTAGTTAAAACTAACCCTTCAAGATGACTGCATGGACTGTGGAACAGCTGCGTTTCATAACTGAGCAATATTATGAGCATGGAAGAAGTGTAGTTTCAGCTCTTAGAAGGTGATTTTGACGTCTGAAAATTTGTCTTGAAAGATCTTTGAGCTGAAACTACACTTCTTCCATGCTCATAATATTGCTCAGTTATGAAACGCAGCTGTTCCACAGTCCATGCAGTCATCTTGAAAGGTTAGTTTTAACTAACACTTTTATTTTGTTTTGTATCTTATCTTGTCTTGTATTGTCAAAACCTATACAATCCTGTACAAACTTGTAACTATCCTCTTTCGAATGATGCGTATGATTTTATAAAAGGACTTATACTTTAAGAGTTACAGGGGTTTCTTTTGGGTCCCATTTCTCTGGATCACCCTATATATATATATATATATATATATATATATATATATATATACACATTTCAACTGCAAACAACACAATTAACGTAAAGAACGACGCTTGTATAGAAGAACGTTCCGCACAAGATGAGGAGGGAGAACGAACAAATGAGATAACCACCCGGGAATCGAACCCGGGATCTTCCGATTGCCAGTCAGATATGATAACCACTACACCATGGGCCTCACTCAATCAAAAGTCGTAATTCTCCTACATACGCGCAGAAACCAATGCCCTGAGGGGGCACCTCCCGCATGCCGCACATACACGTATAATATATATATGTATATATATATATATATATAATATATATATATATTATATGATACACACAGACCGTGCATGGAACAAGGAACTCTTCTGGGATAATTAAATCCACTATAGTCCGAATAAGTAATGGTAAATGGCAAATACCATAGTTTTTCTTTTTCATGATGCAAGCCCGACGTGGGCAACGGGTCTCTCGCAAAGAGGTCCCATAAATATAGCTTCCCTCACCAGCTATCTGCAAAGCAGACAGGATCCAGCTTTGGGACATGGATCTAGGGTTTAAAGCAGCCTAGCCCCACTACATTTAGAACCTCAATATAAGTAAAAGACTCGTTGCATTCACGTCGGATTGAATAAATCAAAGAAAAAGGGGTAACTATTATATTTTTAGCCAAAACCAAAACTTAAACCTCAACTGGCAGAATTGAGCGTCCACTTTTCAAGGCACATAACATGTCCGTTTCATGATGGGAATGAACTCAGAATGGTTCCCTAAGTTTTTTATGATACACACAGACCGTGCATGGAACAAGGAACTCTTCTGGGATAATTAAATCCACTATAGTCCGAATAAGTAATGGTAAATGGCAAATACCATAGTACCATAGTATGGTATTTGCCATTTACCATTGCTTATTCGGACTATAGTGGATTTAATTATCCCAGAAGAGTTCCTTGTTCCATGCACGGTCTGTGTGTATCATAAAAAACTCAGGGAACCATTCTGAGTTCATTCCCATCATGAAACGGACATGTTATGTGCCTTGAAAAGTGGACGCTCAATTCTGCCAGTTGAGGTTTAAGTTTTGGTTTTGGCTAAAAATATAATAGTTACCCCTTTTTCTTTGATTTATTCAATCCGACGTGAATGCAACGAGTCTTTTACTTATATTGAGGTTCTAAATGTAGTGGGGCTAGGCTGCTTTAAACCCTAGATCCATGTCCCAAAGCTGGATCCTGTCTGCTTTGCAGATAGCTGGTGAGGGAAGCTATATTTATGGGACCTCTTTGCGAGAGACCCGTTGCCCACGTCGGGCTTGCATCATGAAAAAGAAAAACTATGGTATTTGCCATTTACCATTACTTATTCGGACTATAGTGGATTTAATTATCCCAGAAGAGTTCCTTGTTCCATGCACGGTCTGTGTGTATCATAAAAAAAAACTAGGGAACCATTCTGAGTTCATTCCCATATATATATATATATATATATATATAATATATATATAATATATAGTTATATATACTTTTAATGTAAAGTTAATTCTTTTAAAAGCGAGTTTGGCAACAAGGAAGGTTTTCCTTTGATAAAACAAACTAAAAAATATTTTTTAAATTTTGCTCCTTTTTTTTTGCTGTTAGCAAATGACCTTTCAAAACAGGTTACATTTGACATGTGAAAATAAACTGCGCGACATATTAATAAAGCCCAATAAATATTCACTTTACACTCTTTCACGAAAACATATATGAAAAATAATTAACAATGTTTACACAAACACACACACACTGTATATATTGTGTATATATACTTATTTATTTCTTAAGAGTATAAGAGTATAAAATATATAACAACTTAAGATGTTTTTAAAAAGGTGTTGTAAACTGTTGTTGTAATTTCAGAAATGGGAGTTGTCACAACTGTATAAATTTCTTTCGGAGAGTGTTGTTCGCTCGTGACAATTAGTATGAATTCATTTTTAACACTTCAGAATCAAACTCTGAAAACGAATCAACTATTTTATAAAGAACCTGAATGAGTTTCACTGAAGCATTAAATGTACTTTCGTTTGCACGATGAGTTTTATTTATTATGTATTGGGGATATATTTGTAAACATTTAGGAACATTCCCTGGACATGTTGTCTCTTTTATATATTTTCTCTTCTGTAAATCCGAGCGTAAATCAGTGATTAATGACGGTAATCACTGATGGAAATAAGATATAAATAAAATCTAGAAGTTCACAAAAGGGTCTCATGCAATCAAGAGCCCCAGGATGTTCTTGCGGGAGGGGTGTGTCTTGGGAAATGAAGTTTCTTTTATTTCTTTAGTTCTGGAAGAAGGAAAAAGTGGTTCCAGGAAGTTTCAATTCTGAACGGTTTATTGAAGAAAATCTCCAATAATTGACTTATTTCTTGCTCGTTACAGTCAATAATACAGTTGAAACTGAAACAAAGATTTGACATAATACTTATATACATCCTCAGGGATATGTTAATAACATTTATTGTGAAAATAGCGATATACATAACCTTGGTTATCCTTGGTTTTGTTTCTGCCCGAATTTTTCATTCTAATGAAGGTTAAGTTTATTGCTCCATCTTAGACCTACAACTTAACATGGAATCCAAACCCCAACCCATCACGGGTGGTGGCCAGAAATTACAAAGTCCTCACTTGGACTCGATCTCACGACCTTCCAATCAGTTGTCCAGCGTCTTAACCACTAGGCTACCCAGGGTACCAATTTATCTACCAATCAGTTTTTTTATTGTATGCTGCGCGTCGACTGCCGTCACCGGATGCGATGCAAACCACTACACCACTAAGGCGCATATATACAGTGTATATATATTGTATATATATTGCAATAAACGGAATAGCAATATTAATGAAATTTGTTTTATATTAACTGCCGAGAGATAAATAAGTTGTAAAATCTCTCTCTCTCTCTCTCTCTCTCTCTCTCTCTCTCTCTCTCTCTCTCTCTCTCTCTCTCTCTCTGAGCAAAGAATTAGTTAAATAGTCATTCGTTTCCCCTCCCTTAGTTATATCATACGAGTAACTAAATAAAAAATTTGTTGAAGGCTCTAAACGTCGTTTCAGTTCCCACACCACGATGTCACCCGTAAGAATGTAGTGCAGTGCATTTAAGATTAGAAACAGAATAATTAAAATTTATTTTTGCTGTGCAGAATAAGTTACAAATAAATATCCTTATAAACAGAAGCATAAAAATACTTCACTTTTGAATTTTAACTTAAATTGTATTGTTAAAAGTGTGTTCCTAAATACAGCAATGGCGATTAATGGGTTAAGTGGAAGCATAAAAATACATGCATACTGGGAATCGTTTTTCATTTTTCTCGCAGGTTGTACATATTTAATAAAGTTCACATGAACGTTGTAAACTATTTCATATATATTGTGTTTAATTGTGAAATTCATCCCATATAATATATATATATATATATATATATATATATATATATATATATATATATATGTGTGTGTATATATATATGCATATATATATATATATTGTATATATATATCTATATATATACATCACACACACCTTTGGTTAGCTTCCGCCCGAATTGTTCATTCTGACGAAGGTCAAGCTTTTTTCACTCCACCTTAGACCTACAGTTTAACGTGGAATCCGAACCACGCCCCATCAGCAGCCCAGCGTCTCAACCACTAGGCCACTTAGGGTACCCATTTATCTACCAACCACTTTCTTTATTGTGTGGAAGGAGGAACAGCTGGGTTTTGCTGCGCGCTGGCTGTCGTCGGGTCTCGAACCCGGGGCCGATGGATTCGTAGTCAGCGATGCTAACCACTGCACAGACCGTGCATGGAACAGGGAACTCCAGCTGGATCTTATCTGCTTTGCAGATAGCTAGCTGGGGAGGGAAGCTATATTTTTGGGACCTCTTTGCGAGTGACCCGTTGACCACGTCGGGCTAACATCATGAAAAAGAAAAACTATAGTGTTTGTCATTTACCATTACTTATTCGGACTATAGTGGATTTAATTTTCCCAGAAGAGTTCCTTGTTCCATGCACGCTTGCGCGGTCTGGTGTATCATGAAAAAACCTCAGGGGACCATTCTGCGTTCAATCCCATATATATATATTATATATATATATATATATATATATATATATATATATATATATATATATATTATATATGGGATTGGACGCAGAATGGTCCCCTGAGGTTTTTTCATGAATTTCACACTTGAATACGTGAAATGAATGAATGATGCAAACCACAAAGAAAAAGAAAAAATATTTCAAATCTTTCGTGTATTCAACAGTACACCTCATCAGGGAATGAAGGGAAAAGGCAAGATAACCAAAATATATGCCTATGTATATAAAACAAAAGAAGTGAAGAGAGATTAGCACAAGATATTGTCAATTTTATACATTCCGAACTATTATTGAAATTAATGTTAAAATGGATGAAACCACATTCCAGAATATTCCTTTCAAATATATCTTTGTTTTTAACGAGAACTTTAGAAGTCTCCCACTTAATCTTATGATTATATATATAATATATATATATATATATATATATATATATATAATATATATATATATATATATATATATATATATATATATATATATATATATATATATATATATATATATATTAGGGTGTCCCAATTTTTTTTCTTAACACGACCTGACCACTCGTGTCATGCCCGGATGTGGTTTGGCTACAGCATTGGCTGTGTGATTTTCACTCGATCAGATGATATTTAGAGGTCCCGACGTTTGATGACGTTTTTTTGGTTTTCAGAATTGATCATTATGGCGTTGACAAGATCAAACATCAAGTTGTGGCTTCTTGAGAGGTCTCCGATAGCAGAGCTGGCTAAATCTCGATTACCAAGTAATATGGACGTGTTGCTCCTTTTCTTCTACCATCACGCGACCAAAAGAAGACAGATTCCAACAGTGTCAAGGCTGTAATATCGGCTGTATTAGAAATCTGGGCTAGAGCCAACTCGAATCTGGCAACAACCTCCGTTCATGCCTCGACTAAACTGAAAGCTTTGGTTCAGAGGTATCGAAATTTGCATAAAAACAAGAACAAGACTGGAATGACTTACAATATGCAGCGGGATGTATTCTTGGCTGATATGGAGGATATTTTTGATGTCGCTCGCTCAGACGTTCTGGATCGGGGAGATATCCCTCTTGAAGACAAGGAATTCCTCATTTCCCAAAGGGTAGATCGACATACGAGATACATGGGAGGTGAAGATAGAAAATATAATGCAGCCACAATGAAAAGACAGGAAAGGGAAAGAGCTCTTGAGCGGGCACACCGGCGTCAAACGGAGGAGGCTCTAGCTGTAGGAGTCACAGAAGAGGCTACCGACAGCAGTTCTAGCACATCGTCAGCTGACAGTGGAAACGAAGCCGTCACTTGTGGACTTAAACCTTCGAAAGCTCCCAAACATGACAGACTAAAAGAAAGTCTGAGTGATCTTGACCTGGCAGCAACTTGGGATCGCGAGGGCCTTTCTGTTCGACAGGCACACATCAGCGTTTGCTGCGACTGAAAAATCCCTAGCTCTCGGTCCTGACAGTGTTCCATCAAAGAGCACGGTTCACCGCTTCCGACAAAAGGCCCGTACAATGATAGGGACCAATGTTATTGGCACCTCGAGCAGCTTCCACCTCGACTGCAGATCCACTGGGACACAAAGATACTCACTGACATCGAACAGGAGGGTAAGTCAGTCGATCGGATTGCTGTTGTGGTGACTGGGGATGGTGTGGAAGAGCTATTAGGAGCACCGAAAATAATAGACGGCACAGGACAGCAAATGGCAAGCGCAGTCCATCAAGCGCTCACCCTAGTCGGAATTGAGGACAAGATCATAGGCATGGTGTTTGACACGACGGCATCAAACACAGGGATAGTGCAAGGTGCGTGTGCGCGTTTGGAAACGGCATTGGGAAGATCTCTTTTATGGTTTGCTTGCCGTCATCACGTTCACGAAGTGATTCTCAAGGATGACTTCGTCGTGTGCCTAGGAACACCACCAAGTCCTCAAATCCCACTTTTCAGGAGATTCAAGGAGGCCTGGCCATCAATGAACCACTGTCAGTTGGATGCATTTGACAAGGACGAGGTGGCTAAAGCCTTCAAATGACAATGCTTGCCTTTCACAAATGCGACTTGAGGTAATAGACTATCTCCGCGATGCCCTAAGAAGTGGTAATCATCCTCGAGAGGATTATGAAGAACTTCTTCGACTGAGCCTCTTGTACCTCGGAGACGACGTAGGACGTTACAAGCTTCGGCATCCAGGGGCTTACCATCAGGCCAGATGGATGGCCAAAGCTATTTACTGCCTGAAAATAGCATTACTGCAGTCCCAGTTCTCCGAACTTCGTCTCCAAGAACTGCAAGGGGTTCGCCGTATGGCTCTCTTCGTGAGCCTTGTATACGTGCGTCACTGGCACGAGGCTCCCATCGCCATCAAATCTCCCAAAAATGACGTTAGGCTGTGCAATCTTCTTGTAGGTTACCCTGACAAGGACGTTGGAAACACAGCTTACCGGGCTGTGCTCCGTCATCTGTGGTATATCTCGGAGGACTTAATCTGTCTTGTACTGTTTGATGACAGAGTTGACGACAGTGAAAAGCGTAACATGACGGCTAACCTGAAAAAGCGTTCTGGGAAAGGACTCAAACGGGTCCAAGGCAAGGGACTGCAAGTGGATGGCCGTTTAAGTCCGTGGGTGACGAGTCGATCCACCACACTCTTCCAGTTTCTCCAAGTTGAGCCCACGTTCCTCACCAAAGACCCTGAAACATGGCCTACTGACGAAAACTACCGTCTGGCAAAGAGCCGAGCTGCAGAACTGATGGTGGTCAATGATGCAGCAGAGCGAGGCATCGCCCTCATTGAGAAATACACAAGCAAACCTCTGTGCCGTGATGAAGACCTCCAGTTCCTCCTTCGAACTGTCCACTCACACCGACGGAATGTGAGCCGGAAGGGAACAAAAACGGATCTCATGAAACACGTGTTTAGTTAAAATGCATAAATGTGATGCTTTGAAATTGTTGTTTGTGTGTTAAGACTAAAATACATGTTTATTTTGTATAATCATCTTTGTGATGGAACTTTTGAGAGAAATATTTCAGTTAATTTGCCTTTCAGTTAAGAGAAATAAAGTGTTCAAAGTTCGGGACCTTTAAATTTCTTTCGATCTCTCTGAAATTTTACAGGAAGACTTCTAATGGGAAACATCAAAAGAGCACAACACGAGCGGATTTGTATCCCGAAAAGAAATTTGGCCCCTATGAGTTTGGGACACCCTAATATAAGTTATATATATATACAGGGTGGGCCGTAAGTTTCCATACATAGGAAAATTTAAACGTTTGTTTTTATGTTTCAGATACCCTAAGAATATGCGTTGTAAGATCTTGTTTACTGATGAAGCAAATTTTTACGTCAATGGAGAGGTTAATCGGCAAAACATACGTTATTGGAGTAATGCTAAC
Organism: Bathynomus jamesi; assembly: GCA_023014485.1. Classification (NCBI taxonomy): domain Eukaryota; kingdom Metazoa; phylum Arthropoda; class Malacostraca; order Isopoda; family Cirolanidae; genus Bathynomus; species Bathynomus jamesi. The sequence continues at coordinate 119,108 of JAJOZX010010685.1, read as the reverse complement.
CCTAACTGGCTGAGTCCGACGAAGATGCAAGGTACCGGTAAAGTGATGGTGTGGGCCGGGATATGGGGTGACAGAATTATTGGACCAATTTTTGTCAGTGGAAATCTTAATGCCGAAAGGTATCTTAACATGTTGCAAGAAGATTTTCCCATCCCTGCTAAACGAGGAAGGTAACTTCCCAGTTTACTTCCAGCAAGATGGAGCTCCACCATTATGGTCTTCACGTGCGTCGGTATTGGATCAGCAGTTTCCGGATGCTTGGATTGGTCGGCGTGGTCCTGTGGAGTGGCCTCCCAGATCCCCAGATCTCACCCCCCTTGATTTCTATCTTTGGGGGCACTTGAAGGCCATGGTGTATCAGGAAAAGATACGAGACATAAATCATCTAAAGGAACGTATCACAACCCATTACAAGCATAACGTCAACTGTGCTAATGCGTGATCATCAACAGTGGGGAACACGTATTGAAATGTGTTTCAAAACAATGGCAACCATGTAGAGCATATTATATAAATAAAAATGGTTGTCCATAAAAAAATGTTTATTTTTCCTATGTATGGAAACTTACGGCCCACCCTGTATATATATATATATATATATATATATATTATATATATATATATATATATATAAGCAAACAACCACAAGGAAAAGGAAACACAAAAGCGCTCGGACTTTGTGCTTCCTTTTCCTTGTGGTTGTTTGCTTATATATATATATATATATATATATTATATATAAGCAACAACCACAAGGAAAAGGAAACACAAAAGCGCTCGGACTTTGTGTTTCCTTTTCCTTGTGGTAGTTTGCTTATTAATAAGGTCACGTGTTATTTTGTGATTCTAGTGCATATATATATATATATATATATATATATATATATATATATATATATATATATATATATATGGTTAAACAATGCATTAGAGTTATTTGCTGTTCCACACGCTTATTTGTGTCGTTTTACCTTGATATCTAAACTTTTTCCCATTTGCCCTATATAAACTAAGTTACATCCGATCGAATACACACAACCAACAGCATTATCCGGGCTATTCTTTATTAGGTGAGATTTAACCGTATCATTACACTTAAAGACTACGTTGATGCCAATTGTTTTAAGTAAGTTCGGAAGATCTTTAAAATTTACATGGTAAGGTAGGCTAAGGATATTTTTATGATCAAATTCATTTACAATTACACTATTATAATACTTGTTCTTAGCTTTCCTAAGAAAGTTATGTAGAAATGGAATAGGATAACATAGTTTAACACCAATATTCATGATATTGTATTACTCAGAATAAAAAAATTCAGGACTGACAACTCTCAATGCTGCGAGAAACATAGAAGAGGAAATAGAAGATTTTATCGAGGGGGAATGAATGTCAGAATTAAAATGAACATAAGAATTATTATTAGTAGGCTTACGGAAAACTTCAAATTTGAATTGATTCATGCATTTCCGAGTTTTTGGATCCAGAAAAGATAAGCATTCATCATTTCCTTTTACAACAGTGATGAGGTGTACTGTTGAATACACGAAAGGCATTGGAACATTTTTTTTATTTTTTCTTGTGGGCGTAACAGTAGATTTAATAAAAGATGAAAGAAAACAAACAAAGGAAAGTGGTGAATGAAGGAGAAACCGCAAACGAACAATGATTGGCCTATTTATTCACAGAGGAACCTTCCCAACAGTAAACCTTTTTACTAAAAAAGGATATAAAATAAAAGAGTTCGTCACAGAGATAGAGTTGAAGTGACCTGAATAAAGATGTATAAATTATGGGCGAATATCTTTCAAAATGAAATAACAAAAGGAAAAATTCCCCTCAACCACATGTTGTCAAGCAGCATTTATCTGATACTCCTGTGGAGTCGTTTTAAGCATTAAATTACCTATTTTTATTGATAAGGGTCGTGGTTTTATATATATATATAATCTTATGCAAAAAAAATTGCTTCGGAAAAGGAAAAGGAAGTATGCTACTGACCGAGCGCTTTCGTGTGTATTTAACAGCACATGTTTTAGCATAATGTGCTGTTAAATACAAGCGAAAATGCTCGTTTGATAGTGTTTTTCCTCTTCGTTGGTAGTTTTTAGTATATATATATATATATATATATATATATATATATATATATATAAAACACCGATTTTTAGTTGATAAACAACATTGCTACGATGTTTTCAATGTCGAAATGTCCAATAATGTTTCACCGGTTCAAATGTTACTAATTTCAATGTTGAATTGAATTGACGCTACCAACCTTAGTTACACACTCAAATATTGTTCAAGATGTTGAACATTTGGGCAAGACACTATCTGAATTTTTTATTCAACGCTTAAAAAATAAAGATTTTGTCACAGTAACTCCAAACAGTGCAGCGAAATACGAAAGTTTCTCCATTGTCAATCTGGTATTAACGTTGCCAACGTTAATCATTTTACTGTCATGGCACCATATCAGTTTGGGTAGTGGCAAAGACTAAAATGGTGAATGTATCGAGTGAAATTCTTTATCTCGATATGGTTTATAATAATAGCGGGCATAAACTTGCACACCAGAGTATCAATAACACAGTTTTCGTTATTCATAGTATAAAACATTTCGAAAAATATAAATCAAATACAGTGTGGTCATAATTTTTCTCTATTAAGTTTATTTCATTCGAAACATGAACATATCTTAATCCGTTCAATTCTTAAAGATATATATACATACTGTATATATATATATATAAGTGGGGTTACAATGGACATCTTCAAAAGAAGACTAGACGCCTGGCTCAGAACAATCCCCGATGAGCCGGGCGCACTTGGCTATGTGAGGTGGAGCGTACAAGAAACCAACTCGAGAGGAGGGGCGACAAGTTTGACCTTCGTGAAATGAAGAATCATCGCGCGGAACAGTTGAAAGGAAAGGTATATATATATATATATATATATATATATATATATAATAATAAACAAGTGAGAAATTTACCTACGCAATATCTCGTATTTCCTTTTCCATTTGGTCTTAGATAAGATCTAAATAATTTATAAGCCTACGAATACATAAACATTAGATCTTGAAAACTTTCCTTTGACAGATAAAATTAAAGCTAAAAGAGAAACACGAAATTTACTTAGTTCAAGTTCATTATTATGAAAGAGAATTTGTAAAATTAATAGTTTATATTTTCAACAGTTTTATTTTATTTTAATCTCGTTTTATGAATTTTTCTCAAATAACATCGCGAACATTTTTATTTTCACGTCTTTTGACTCAACATATTTTTGTATTTGTTATGCAAATAAAGTTTACTTAAAGATTAGATATAATTTTGTTTTTATGCCTATAACACATTCATACGCAAATGCATGTAGATATGTACGCTCGAGCGCGCACGCACACACAACACACACACACACATATAGATATACTGACTCGAAAAGAAAATGGTTTCGATTTAATTTTTAACATATAACAATGACATAATAAATTAATAATTAATACAAATGTAACGCAAACACATTTTTAGGATCACCTGAAGATCAGGGCCCCCAGCCTTCTTTAGTTAGCCTTATGAGGCTAACTAACGAAAATATCACGACCTAACCTAACCAATCGTTAGGTCAACTGTACGCCCACCACGATTGGTTATGTTAGGTCGTGATATTTTCACCATATGTGAGTACTTTGTAACTTTTTATCTGCACATAAAGTACAGTAGTAGTGTAAATGGAGAATTCCCAGTGGCATAAAAAATGTTCAATAAATCCGTAATTTTTATGAGTTTTCTTTGAAATCCGCTCACCGTAGAGGAAATTTATTTAGTTGTGGGGCGTGAAAAAAATATTGAAATCTGACCATAACTTTGGATTTTACAGCCAAAGTTCGAGGTCTCCCTTTTTTTTTGCCCCACTCGATCTATATATAAATTGACGATTGGTTAGGTTAAGTCGTAACATTTTCGTTAGTTTTAACATTTTATTTGATTAGGTATACGCGGACAAAGTTTGGGAACGCAAACTACATTAGGATAATGTAGGGGAACGTAAACTACACTAGGCACCACATGGGGACGTAAACTACATTTGCTCCAAAATTACTAACCTAACCTAACTAGGCATCATGTAAATTAACCTAACCTGACCTAATTTAAACTAACTTTTTAACATCGATATTATGCATGTCCACAGTGTGCAGATCGACTTTGTTCCGCTGACCGAATTAATCGATATAGAGTACAATTAAAATTCGAAACCAGAAGACCAAAACGTCGTCGTAAAGAGATAAAGGGACTATTTAAAGGATTAAATATGAATTCAAAGAAAGTAGACTGGGTGAATATAAATGCAGAATTACTGGGAGAAAAACAAAACATGTTCGAGAAGGAACCCCAGAAGAAATACTACTTATAATAGAAAAGGAAACTAAACTTATATTGTCGAAGCATGTTCCGAAGCGACAAAAAACAAAACGTAGCATACTTGAGAGAAAAGTCAGGGCATCATTTCGACAACGGAAACAAGCCGTAAAAAAATATTCAGGAATGCAAAACTGAAGCAAGGAGACTCAAACTAGAGAAATGCTACACGAAATAGAAATAGACCTAAAACAATTATTCACCCATAAGACAAACGAGGAGGAAATCAAGGTAGCAAAAAAAAAAATAAAAAAAATAAAATAAAAATATATATATATACACACACACACACACACACACTCGTATATGAAAATGAAATGAAAATGAAAAGGTTTATTGGCAGACTATAGTCCATACGACAAATATTAATACAATGACAGTTCATATCCTAAGGATAGAAATATACAGTGTGTCCGTAAAGTCATGGTGGGATTTTAAATAGCTATATTATTGCAACGAAACATGATAATGAGATGAAAAAAAGGCACATTGAAGAACAACTCTAAAAGAATAACTTTATTTAACGTAGTTCGATATGGGCTCCTCTGGTAACCCTGCAGACATCTAGGCGGTGATTCAATTCCAGCCACACACGCCCAAGAACATCAGGAGTGACGGATGCGATAGCTTCCGTGATTCGCTCGTGCAAGTGATGAACATCCCTAATGGGTACACTGTACACGCTTTGCTTGACGTAACCCCACAAATAAAAGTCCAAAGGTGTCAGGTCCGGAGAGCGGGGAGGCCATGGCTTCCATCCTCCTCTTCCTATCCATCTCTGTGGAAATTTTCATTAAGGAATTCTCGAACAACGTTGGCATAGTGCGGAGGAGCACCATCTTGCTGAAAGATGACATTATTGTCAATAAATTGGGGTACTGCAAAATGTTCCAACATAGCGAGGTAGTTGTGTGACGTCACAGTGGGTTCCGCGAAGAAAAATGGACCAATCACTCGATCTCGTGCTAGAGCACACCACACATTAACTTTCGGGCTATTACGCTCATGTTCAACATAGGCATGTGGACAGCCTAGACTAACTACGAGATAAAGGTTAAGCTTAGCCTAGACTAACTACAAGATACAACTTTGAGAGTTGTTCTTAAATTTGGCATTGTTTCATCTCATTATCATGTTTCGTTGCAATAATATAGCTATTTAAAATCCCACCATGACTTTACGGACACACATCACCGCCTAGATGTCTGCAGGGCTACCAGAGGAGCCCATATCGAACTACGTTTTAAATAAAGTTATTCTTTCAGAGTTGTTCTTCAATTTGCCTTTTTTTCATCTCATTATCATGTTTCGTTGCAATAATATAGCTATTTAAAATCCCACCATGACTTTACGGACACACTGTATACAATTGAATAGATATACTCGTGTATATATATATATATATATATAATTATATATATATATATATATATATATATCTTTTGGTTTTGCTACCTTGATTTCCTCCTCGTTTGTCTTATGGGTGAATAATTGTTTTAGGTCCATTTCTATTTCGTGTAGCATTTTTCTAGTTTGAGTCTCCTTGCTTCAGTTTTGCATTCCTGAATATTTTTTTAAGGCTTGTTTCCGTTGTCGAAATGCTGCCCTGACTTTTCTCTCAAGTGTATATATATATATATATATATATATTATTTTTACTTTTGCGAAAAGAAAAATGGGATCACCTGAAGATCAGGGCCCCCAGCCTTCTCTAGTTAGCCTTATAAGGTTAACTAACGAAAATATCACGACCTAACCTAACCAATCGTTAGGTGAACTGTACGCCCTTGACGACTGGTAAGATTAGGTCGTGATATTTTCGTTAGTTAGCCTTATAAAGCTAACTAAATAAGGCTGGGGGACCCTGATATTTAGGTGATCCGAAAAATTAAATGTAAAGGTTATTGGTCCATTAAAAGATAGAGTAAATGAATACACAAATAATCCAAAAGAGATGAGCGAGTTGCTCAAGGAACAATTTGACTCCGTGTTCAGACCCCATAACACCGAGGTGAAAACAGAAAATCCAAATGACTTCTTCGACACAGGTAGAAATCAGTCAAGAACAAGTACGGACATGAATGTATTAATGCATTTTGAATTCTTAGAAGAGAACATAATAAAGGCTCTCCCACAAACATGAGAAAATTTAGGACCGAAGAAATGCAAAGAGAACACAGACAAGCAACTATACTTAATCTGGACCAAATCACTTAACACAGGACACCCAAATTTGTTAGTTGGATGAAAATTTTACATTTAGTTGAATAATAATGCAAAATGTGTGTCCTATTTTTATAGCAAATCACAGTTTAAAATAATTTTATAACCATATATGGATGTCATTTTTACTGTTCTGTACGAAATGAAAGAAAATATATAGCTATGTTTTCCTTTACTACTTCCTTTAACTCATTTATAATCTTAATAATCCACATTTTCCAAATAAGTTTGTTCTTTCTCTTGCCATTTCTTAACTTTTAAAGGAAATTCTGTGGAGTCATCGTATGAAACACGAACCAAGGCTCCATCCAGTTGCACAATTATTATGAGGGCAACATGATGTATGTAAAGCAAGCATTTATAAACGCAAAAACCGCAATATTATAGCTTAACAACCGCGATATAACAAAATAAAGTATGTAATAAAGTTATGATTGCAATTTGGTATAAAAATTACAACCAAATTATAGTGGCGAGGTTCCGCTGTTTGTATTAAACAGCGAAGCGAAATTATTTCTAAAAATTAAATGTGGGTATCCTCGTATGTAGCCGCCGAATGGTTTTCTACATACCAAATTTATAAGTTGCGTTCAAGTAAAAAGAGCTAAAAAATTATAATGTATTAAATTAGTTGCTTTACCAACAAAGTCGGAAATTTACAGCGCCAAGTTTTATTAAAGTTTTGCTGGTCTAATTTCTTACTTTCCTGCATAATATCCAAAGAGTGTATTCACTAAGGCATTTCACGCTAAATTAAAATTAACATTTAGTGACATTTCAAAACGACTATTGATTAGCGAAAGTAAAGAATAAGAAGTGTTTTCATCCTTCCATGCGAGCTTATCAGCGTACAGCATAATATTTCACCGTCAGAAGTTAAATTAGAGATAGCCATTTATTTGGATTTTAATCTACTCTCTACGGGCAAGTAGATTAAAATCAGCGGCAAATTATTTCCTTTTAACAACTCAACCCTATAAAATCTTCAAATTATTTCCGTGTTATTTGAAGATTTGTTTAAAATAATTATTTTCATATTAAAGAAACTAAGGTTTGATATATTAGACACAATAGGGCCAAGTAATTGCAAATATATCTCTTAGTGTTTAGTTGGTTGATGGAGGTTGTTTAACCTTCTTCGCAACATCTAAGATCATATGACGGAGGGGACCTACAGTTTCACGAGTCGCTGCATAATCTGGACGCGAAGGACGGTCTCCCATCCATCTACTCTCCAGATCTAATGTCGCTTAACTTCGCTGATAGACGAGAAGCGGTATTACAACACTCATCACGACGTAGCTCTTTTAAGCGTTTAACTGCAGATTCTAAACGAAATGTTTTTTTGTTAATGTACAAACTATTCTCGAAATTAATTGACATTAACTAAAATTATAATTGCGTATCACCTTTTTCTCCCTTAGAAAATTTAAACAAAATAATGTGAGCAAAAACAATTAGATTCTTGCTCCACAGAAATCTAAATTATTATTGGTGTTGCCATGACAACGATGTAGATGATATAGTATGGAAATATAAGTTGAAACGGGTGGCAACATTAAATTCTTTTGGGACTCGAAAATCTTATATATTAAATATTTGTATCATATTACAGTACATTATTAAAAAAATTGAATTGAATTTAGTTTCAAATACACACATGTAAGTACGTACATTTACGTGAACATACATACGAACATATTCATACGTATGTAGGTAAATGCGTAAGAAGGGGCTTTTATTAAGATTACAATTAATTTGACTAATTTAATAATTCTAAGCAAATGTTTAATCACTAAAGACAATGCAGCGAACGTTTTTACAGATAAAAAGATGACATTTTACGAAGAAGAAAGAAGTTTGGGTGCTACTATAGTATGCGGTCTACCTTTTAATTATACGAGGGCCATTCGATATATTTTGCCCCACCTTTTTTTTTCCTTTCCAAGTTTCCTTGTAAGTTCCAGAAATTTTGTATACAAGTAGTTACATACCTTTTTACAAGTTTTTATTTTTCCACATAGTCTCCATCCTTTTCTACGGCTTTCCTCCACCTCGAAACAAGGGCCTTTATTCCTTGCTGGTAAAAGTCTGCTGGGTTCCGCTGGAGCCACCTCTTAACCTCCTCAACAACCTCATCGTCACTCTGAAGCTTTCTTCCGCGAATAGCATCCTTCATTGGCCCAAACAAATGAAAGTCTGAAGGTGCCAGATCCGGGCTGTATGGAGGGTGGGGTAACACAGTCAAGCGCATTTTTGTGATGGCCTCTTTTGTTTGCAAACTGTTGTGTGGTGTTGCGTTATCGTGCAAAAGAAGGACGTCTTCCAGTTTTCTCTCCGGTCGAACTCGCTTTATACGTCTCTGGAGTCTCTGTATATGCCTCGGAGTTGATTGTTTGTCCTTTCTTCATAATGTCCACCAGAATCACCCCTTTCATGTCCCAGAAGATGGTGGCCATAACCTTTTCTGCAGAGGGAGCCATTTTGAATTTTTTCTTGCGTGGAGAGTCTGCGTGATGCCACTCCATGGATTGGCGTTTTGTTTCAGGTTCAAAGTGGTGTACCCAAGTCTCATCCCCAGTCACAATTCGTGAAAGAAAGTCATCCCCTTCTGTCTCGTATCGATATCGAACCAACGACTCAGAAGCAATTTTTTTTCTTTGGACTTTGTAATCTTCAGTCACTTGGCGAGGAACAAACCGTGAACACACTTTTGAGTATCCCAGTTGCTGAATTATCGTATTCACACTTCCTTCATTAATTTCTAGCTCCAGTAATAGCAGGGCCGTATCCAGGGGGGGCGAAGGAGGCGGTCTCCCCCCCCACCCTTGGACTAGAAAACATATTGTATGTAAAATATTAATTGTATGCAAATATTAAATAGGTAATCATTATAACTGCATTTGATCAAATTACAGATTTGTTCGATTGTCTGGTTTAGAAAACATCATCAATTAAAAATTGTAAAAAAAAAAATCGCTAGAAGCCTGTAATTTGTCTGACTCTTAACATGTAAAATTCGTCATCAAAAGTTTCATTTCGTTATAAAAAACTTATACTATTCTAATTTAAGACAAAAAAAAAAAATTTATATAGCTATTTCCATGCTGAATTTTATGGCATAAATATCGCCAAGTTATTTTATTAACATATAGTCATATTAAAAATCTAAAAATCATCCGATGAAAATAGCTCAAAAAGTCAGGTAAGTCAGGCTAATATGGATGGCATATTTGGTTATTCGCTGGCAACGCTGGTTTAAATTTGAGTGTTGATTCGATATGTTTTTTTGTCAGAATTGACAATGTACATTTATCGAACAATTATGTTTCGCTGAATTATTTTATTACGTTTGGTTGAATTATGAATTTGATTGAATTATGTTTAATTTTGTTGAATTGAATTATGTTGCATTTGGTTGAATTATTTTATTCAACGACTTATATTATTTTATGCATATTGAGAAACATTTACGATGCAATTTAGCAAAACACCACAGTTGAGTACTATATCATCACCAAAAATGATGTAGTAGAGATGTTAGAAGTGAATGTCAAGATTTACGGCATCACAATTCTAATGCTAAGAATGCACTATAAAAGAATAGTTTATATATGCATTTAAAGAAATATAGTATAAAATACGTTGAACATTATGTCAATTGATTTAAAAAAATCAACATTGTTTTTGAGGCTAGGTTATATGGAGTTATTACAGTGTTGTAAAAAATCCAGTGTTGTCAATGGGGCTGTAACTATATGTCAGGGTGTCAGTTTAATACTGGCACCCAATACATTAGCAAATTTTAGCGTTTATAATAATTGTGCAAGTGCAGATTAGTACTGAATTATATAAATTGAAAATAATTTAGACACTAATTTAAAAGTATATGCCAGCTTTTGTAATAATTGGTTATCAAGGTTTAGGTTGACCTAATAATATGTGGTATGATAGTTTTATCAATAAATTAGTCATAGTTGTGCATAATTTCTTATCAATATAAATGATGTACATTTATTGAAAAATTAAATCTATTCACTATGTATTTTGAGTATCTGAACTATTTGTTTAATGTGTGATTAATTCATAATTATGTAATCTATGTATAACAATCACATATATTGATACTATTTATGCTTGAAGTATTAATGAATGTATATTCTTATGATATGTACATACAGTATTTCTTAAACTCAACTCTATGTTAACATTAGAATCAGACAATTTGCGTTTAAGCGATGCGGACGAAGTTTTGGACAGATTTGCTCGTAAAAAAGCGAGGCAATTGAACATAATGTTGGAATAACACTAGAAACCAAAGAAATTATCGCACAACAATCGCTGCACTAGTTTTGTGATCAAAAAGTGTGTCCGTAACGTCACAACTCCCGGTTCTACTTTGGCTGTTGATTTATTGGTCAAATGATCTAATACTCTCTTATGGGCTAGTTTTGTGCCTACCTGACTGTATACACTTGAGCAATTGAGTATGTATATCTGTAGTGTGTAATCATTTCCCTGTATATAAACTTGCCAGGCCGTTAGATTACGTAACTTATAAATATTGATTTCGCTGTCAAATTTAATAAAAATTAATCCCAATTGCAATAAATCTGTATGTTTACCTGTCCTTTGATCGTATTGAGCTAGCATGAACTATTTGAAAACGTACGCAGTGTAACCCGTTTATATCACATCGCTTTGGATCATAACTCGGTTGATATTACTATATTTGATAAACCACGTACGACTGATATTCAACACATGGAAAATGCCTTGCTTAATACCACTAAAGAAACTGCTTATATCACGTTTTTCTAATAATCAATTGTTGTTACACATCGGTGGAAAAACAATGACATATGCAAGTTTTCAAATAAAACATGTTAACATGCTAAAAAGCACTAATGCAAAAGACGTTCATTATCATTTCATCCTACACGGAGAACATGATATTAAGCATGTTACATTGTAGTAGTATAGTTGAATGATGAAACGTAGGTATAACCTACAACGTTCCCTTCGCCCCCCCCCCCCTTGAGCAAATCCTGGATACGTGCCTGAGTGATAGCTCCTTGTATGTGATGCGCCGATTTGATCGAATGATGCTGTTAGCATGTTGCACAGTGAGAGCTGTCACAGCGAAGCCGGGAGAGCGCTGCGTGGCTCATCATCGAGGCTCGCTCTCCCTCTCTCCGATGATCTCACACGTTTAGACCAGCGTCCAACTGTGCCTCGATCAACAACAGCATCTCCGTAAACGTTTTGTAGACGTTTGTGAATATTTCCAACTGTTTCCTTCTTTACGGTTAAGAACTCGATAACAGCTCTCTGTTTAAGACGCAAATCACTGTCAGACGCCATTTTCGAAACTGCGTTAACCATCGGTTTTATACAATGGCGTTTAAAAGCGGCTTTATACAAGGAGGGGAGGTTCAAACTGGAAAAATCAGGTTATGTGAAGCGCAGAAAGTTCAAATTTACGGCCCAAAAGACATTTCAGCCCCATGGCCTATTATTTAGCTAAGAAAAAAGGGTGGGGCAAAATATATTGAGTGCCCCTAGTAGCTTCTTATCTTATTTACTAATTACTTGTTTACATCCCAATGTCAATCGCTCTTGACGATTGGTTAGGTTTAGTAATCAATCGTAGGTAGATCGCATACTATAGTACCACCGAAGTTTGTGTATCTGACGTTACTTCGCAATGAAGGTGAAATTGTATTTTTTCACAAACTGTAATTCTAACTCCGACAGAGAGATAATTACAGTCACAAAAAAACATTATGGACGATAAAATACTTTTACAACAGTTTATCTCGTACTTGTGAATCATCTTCAAAAACTCAATTCCCAAATTAAAAGCATGATCATTACTGTACTGGTCATAAATCTGAGAACACCTCCCGATTTAATGGAACGGGTAGCGGAACAATATCGATATTAAAAGATTAGTTTAAATTAGGTCAGATTAGATTAAGTTGGGTTAGGTTAGGTTACATTATGCTCGGTTAGGTTACGCTCGTTAGGTTAGGCTAGGTTAGTCATTTTCATTGAAAATCTGAAATGTAGTTTGAAATGTGAAATCCATATGCTTGTATAAGATTGAACGTCGACATTATGAAATTCGATTTTGTTCATGTAACGCTAATGAAAATGTTAAATCTAATAAGAATTAGGTTGGGTGAAGAGAAAACATTTTTAGAAAAAAAAAAAAATAAATAAAAAAAAAAAAATATATATGTATATATATAATGTTACAAATCAAATTTGTACAAAATAAGATTATATAATCTTTAATTATATAATCGCTTTAATTTGTTTGATACCGACGACACACGTTCTTCTAAATAATCTTCAGGAATCTCACCACAAATCCCTAGTAGAACTACTCCATAAGGATTTAAGATTTTTTGGTTTTTCGTTAGCTACATATTTGTTTTCAGAAATTTTCACTTGTTTTCGGTAGGGTTAACGTTAGGACTTTGAAGCAGCCACTCTAAATTTTTTAGCTGTCCAGAAACCTTATTTTTTTTCATCAAATAGTTTTTGTTCAATTTGGCCTATGTTTTTTAGGTCATGGCCATGCACAAAGGCAAAGTCTTGTCCATTTAGACGACGGGCATTGGGCAGAGCATGTTTGCTCAATCTGCTGTAATAAGATTTAATTATTCTATCACTTCACAGTATTACCAACTCGATCAGAAGAGAAACATCCCTAGCTGATTATGGATCCACCTCCACGTTTGGGGGTGTTAAAGAGACCCTCATAACTAAACGTTATGTGGTCACGTCTCCTAACAAGCATTGTTCTAGAATTGTCAAAAAACTCCGTTTTGGTTTCTTCGAGCGAAAGTACATTTTTTCTTTCATATGTCTCTTCGATATTTGCGTTTTTTATTTATTTATTTTTTTTGCGAGTCAATTCTTCTTTTTCAAGTTATTGTTCTTTATTTTAGGCTTTGTAGCTGCAACAAGACGTTCAAGTAGGAGGGTCTCGCACATCGTCTAATTGGAAAAACTTTGAATTTGTGCTTGATAATGACTCAAAACACGGCCAAAATAAATAAGAACTATCCGGTGAAAAAACAAAAACATTTCTGGAGAGCTAAATATGTGGTGAAATTCCTGAAGTTTAATCAGAAAAACATGTGCCTTCGGTGCCAAACAAATGTTCTAACATTATTAAAGCAAGGAGCGAATATACAAACTATTGATTATATAGTTTTGTTTTGTACAAATTTAATTTGTAACATATATTATTTCTATATGAAAACACGTGTCTTAAAAATATTTTCTCTTCACTCAATATAATTCTTATTAGATTAACATGTTCATTAAATTCGGAGGTGTACTCAGATTTATGACCATATATACTGTATATATATATATACACACACACACACAACACACATATATATATATATATATATATATATATATATATATATATATATATACTGTATATATATATATATATATATAAATATACAATTTTGCCCGTTGTTCAATTGTATTGTTTTAATACACATTTCTAATAACAAAGCTGTACTTACATAACTTTAAAATGGAGAGAACGTAAGTATTGTAAAACAAAATAACTGAAGTTTTCATGAATCATGAGAAAAGAAAGGTTTCAAGATAATGATACATATTCTTTTTAAGGTTTATTATTATGTAATAATAATAATATGCGAAGCAGGAAGTTGGAAATTAGAAGACTTTGTACCTTAATTTCGAACTTATGTGAAGAATACAAGGTTTTTGGTTATACTTCCTCCGTTCTGAGGAAGTTCACAAACCTTGATAAGTGCTATTAAATTCATTTATCCTGCGGTGAAGAAGGCATTGGGTAACCACTTCACTAATATGCCCTTGTTAAATTCGTGAAAATGTCCACAGAGAGAAATAGGAATAACAGTGTAAACGGAGTTGCCAGTCAAAAGAGAGGCAATGTCGCGCTCGACAGGGGAAGCAGCAGGGCTTCCCAGGTCGTCATCAGGCGAATTCTCTGCTACACCAACAAAAGAGTAAAGATTGGGACGTGGAATGTAACAACAATGAACAGACCAGAAAAGTTAGAGAACATCAAACAGGAGATGGATAGACTGAGCATAGATGTCATGGGGTTGTCGGGAGTCAGATGGCGAGAAGGAGGAGATTTTATTAGTGGAGACGTGGGAGTGATTTATTTTGATGGCGACAGGGTTGAGAGAGGAGTTGCTATTTTACTTAGAGGAAGGATAAGAAACACCGTAGAGGAGTTAGACTGTGTGCCAAATAGAATCATGTGGATAAGAATGAAAGGCGAAAAAGTAGATACATTTGTCATGCCAACAAGCGCCCATCCACAAGAAGAGGTAGAAGAAATGTATGATAGAATAGAGGAAATAATTGAAGCCCATGGAAGAAATGCTAACGTAATAATCATGGGGAACTGGAATAGTGTAATTGGAGAGGGGAAAGACGGAAGGGAGGTTGGACCATTCGGATTAGGTAGAAGAAATGAAAGAGGAGAAAAGCTAGTAGAATTTTGCAAAACTGAAGGGAGAACAAAGGATATTTTTTTCTAAAAAGGTGAATGAAGAGATAAGGTGGCAAAGAAATGACGGCCACATTCATATGACAAGCGAAGAAAGATGGTGTAGACTGAGGGATACAATAAAGGAGAGTGCACAGGAAAATATCGGTTATGTGAAAAGAGAAGCAAGGAAACCATGGGTAACTACAGAGATGCTTGACAAAATGAAAGGAAGAAGAAAATGGAAGAGTATAAATACAGAAGAAAGGAGACAACGATACAAACAGTTGAATAACGAACTGAGAAGAGAAACTGATAAAGCAAGAGAGATGTGGCTTGAAGAGTAGTGCAGGGAAATGGAGGAATTAGAAAGGAAAGGAAGAACTGATTTAATGTAACAAAAAGTTAAGAACAGAAATAGATGGAAAAGAAGTAGCTTGGGAGTGCGAGAAATAGAGGGGGAGAAATGGAGAAAAACTGAAAAGACCAGAAGATATAAGGAAGAGATGGGTTGAGTATATTGAAGAACTGTATGATAAAGAGAATAAACCTAATAACATCGAAATGGAGGAAGCAGATGAGGTGGAAGTAGATTGTATGGGACCGGACATACTGGAAAGAGAAATAGAGATGGCTGTAAAAGACCTAAGAAAAGGCAAGACCCCAGGATCAGATGATGTACCAGCAGAACTTCTGAAGAGTCTTGAAGGTGATGCTAGAGAGGAGGTGAATGTATTGTGCAGAAACATGTATGAAAATGGAGACTGGCCTGCTGACTTTATGAGAGTCTCTATGATTACTATCCCCAAGAAACCGAGAGCCACCAAGTGTTCAGAATTTCGAACTATAAGCTTGATCAGCCATGCATCAAAAATAATGCTAAGGATACTAACCAGAAGACTAACGAACAGAGATGAGCAGTACAATGGAGAGGATCAGTTTGGATTTAGGTAAAAATGTGGAACAAGAGAAGCTATTGGTATTATGAGAATGATGGGAGAGAGAGTGATGGAACATGATCAAGAAATGTTCGTTTGTTTTATTGACTTTGAAAAAGCTTTTGACAGAGTCCAATAGAGGAAACCAATGGAAATATTGAAGAATATTAATGTTGACTGGAGGGACCGTAGGTTGATAAAAAATCTATATCTTGGGCAGATTGTGAATGTTAGAGTTGCAGGAAGAGAATCGGAGCCTGGATTGGTTGGGAGAGGGGTCAGGCAAGGATGCTTCCTGTCCCCCGTGTTATTTAACATCTATGCGGAAGCAATGATAAGAGAAGCACTCTCAGATTTGGAAGAGGGAATCAGAGTGGGAGGTAAATTGGTCAAATCTGTAAGGTTTACAAATGACAAGGCATTTGTTTGTAGTATTGAGGAAGGACTGCAAAGAATGGTCAATAGTTTGACAACAACGGCGGAAGAATTCGGAATGAGAATTAATGAGACCAAGACAAAGGTAATAAAAATTGCAAGAAGGAAAGGAGCACAAATTAACCTAACGCTAGGAAATCGGACCTTAGAAGAAGCTGAGCAGTTTAAATATCTGGGAAGTTTATTAACAAACAATGAAGATTGCAATAAGGTAGTAAGATCTAGAATTGGTATGGGAAAGGTAGTTTTTGAGAGACAGAAAAGACTACTTACAGGTAAACTCAACTTGAAACTGAAGAAAAGGTTAGTAAAAAGCTTGATATGGAGTGTGGTACTGTATGGAGCAGAAACATGGACACTGAAAACAACTGAAAAGAAA
Source organism: Bathynomus jamesi (assembly GCA_023014485.1). Taxonomy (NCBI): domain Eukaryota; kingdom Metazoa; phylum Arthropoda; class Malacostraca; order Isopoda; family Cirolanidae; genus Bathynomus; species Bathynomus jamesi. Next base: position 102,188 of record JAJOZX010010685.1, on the reverse strand, counting down.
CTCCTAGAAAGTTTTGAAATGTAGATTTGGAGAAGAATGCTAAAGATAAGCCGGAGAGAACACCAAAGTAATGAGGAAGTACTGCAACAGGTGAGGGAAGAAAGGAGACTCATTAAGGTGATAAGAGATAGACAGAAGAAATGGATCGGACATGTGTTGAGAGGAGAAGGATTGTTGAAGGAGGTGATAGAGGGTAGATATGAAGGTAGAAGGCCGAGGGGAAGGAAAAGGAAAGCAATGCTGGATGATTTGAAGGCAGGCAGGAGCTACCATGAGATGAAAAGGATAGCTCAGGATAGAACGCTTTGGCGGGACACATGAGTTGGACCTGCCTGATAGGCAGAACACGATGGATGGATGGATATATTCAGCATACGTCATAACATACTGTTATACTGTGTTTAAATAAAAAAAAAGGCTTATATCTATATATTTCTTAGGCCAACGCAATGTGAATCATACGTACGAACAATCATATCAACAAGTCATACATAAACACTTGATGCTTAGTACCCATTAAAATGCCTAAGTAAAGTATATTTTCCCTAATCTTTAAAGATTTGAGAACTTTTGCAAATTCTTTACATAAAAAAAAAAATCGTTTTTCAAGAGCATATAAAAGAAGTAAACTGAGATGTGCGGTCTTAAGGGTCGGCATAGTTTTCCCCGAGAGACAGTTCACGAGCTTGGCCAGATTTATTTTAGCATTTGTTTTTATTATCTTGTACTTACTCTTGGACTCTATTCTAAAACGTTAAAATGTTCTCCTGCTATCTGCCTTGGAAAACGTAAGGTATTGAGGTGCTTTTTTAAAGTTCTAACACGAAGATTTATAATTTCAGATTACCTTCTTACCATCATTAATTTCACGTACTCACAAGAATTATTATTTTTTTAAAACTAAGTACATTTAATATGGTATGAAGAGAATGAAATAACTAATGTTGCACAAAACAAAAAAAGAAAAAGAAAAACCACCCGTTTTTTGTCCGCTTATTTTTTTGTAAAAAAAAAAAAAAGAAATTTTTTCTTTATTACTCTCTATCAATAGAAAATCCGTTTACACAGAAAATAAATATATACGAGTTTCAATAAATTATTTTATATTCTAAAAAAAAACTATTCTGTATGTATAGTTTTTCAATATATAAAATACCTTTTTTTAATTAAACTTAGACTGTAGATAACTTGAACCTTTTAATTAAACGTAAACGGAGGAGATTGTAGACACCAATCGAGCAGGGAAGTACTCCGGGGGATGTTACGCAGGAGATGGGGTGCTGGAATTCCCGTTTTTCTTGTCACTGTTCTGTTTAGCTGATCGTTTTCCGTGTCTCATCACCCTGCGAGCAGCCCAGCATGCTCTCAAAAACACAATTCTCCGTTTATTCTTCACTATACATACGTGCGTTTTTACACACTACACCAGTGGTGCTCAAACTGATGGCAATCATATGCTATTTTATGCAAGTTTTCCAAAATGCAAAACGTAATGTGCCACTTGACTATGTCGAATAGGCCTAAATTAATATACTTTTTTATATTGTACAAATAAATTGCATTATTAGTAAAGCAATAAATGTCGTGTGTATTTTATAACTATATTTTACGTTTTCTTTACAGTACCTGCATTCAGGGCCGCCGAGAGGGCTGGGAAGCCGGGATAAATCCCCGGGGCCCGGAAAGAGGGGGAATAAAATCCAAAAATATTAATAAAGCAATTGATTAAATAACAGAGAGGAAATATAATTAATGAACATACATTTTATAGAGATTATCATAGTCAAACTGAAACAGATAAAATATTATCTGCGGTCCACCAATGCCCAAGATCGACTGACAGATCTGGGAACCATTGTAATTGAAAGCCAGTTAGCCCGTACTTTAAATTTCATCAGAATCATTTACCACTTTGCTAGAGAGAAGGCAAAGAAAGTACGCTTCTACTTATGAAAATCATGCAGTAAACAATTGTCTTGCCTGCATGGACTGGTACTGCATTTGTAAATTGTATGGTGATAGAATTAATATAATTGATTCGAAAACTAAAATGGGCATTTTCCTCTGAGTTGTTTATTCATACTGTATGTTTTGAATAGTGACTCGGACATATAATCAGTTTGCTTGTTATGTACACAAAAAACATTCATAATAAAATACTGAGTAAACAGGGGGCCCATATACCAATCGTTCCCCGGGGCCCGGGGCAGCTCTCGGCGGCCCTGCCTGCACTATAAAGCCTTGTGTACTTGCTTCCCTCCAGCCAATTCGTCAAATATGACGCACTTAACACATGAATGATTACTCAGTAACTGAATTTTAAATCTTAATACGCAAGCGCTCGAGGCAGTTTTAGAAGAGTTGCTATTTACCACTCCGAAAACTCTCAAATTTCTTGCTTACGCGAGGGCATTCTGAATTCAGGCTGGTGCAGCATTATAACCATTGATTTTTTATTTGCATTGATGAGTGTCCATGTGCCAGGTTTGATACATGTGCCAGGGTTTGAGCACCCCGGCACTACACAATCTTTTCAAAATTGGAAAAAAAAGGCATCGTGAGCCTCGGAGACCTTGTTTTCAGCTCTCTCTTTATATAGTGGGGGTATTTTTGCGGTGTCTCGTCCTTAGTCCCTCCTTTCTGTATAAAAAAAAATCTACGGGCTAAGTATACAGCATAGGTTTAATAACTACTTTGAACTTCTTTAATGCTTCAAATAAAAAATGTCGATAAGTATATAGCAAATAAAATATTTATTAAATGTTATAAAAACAAAGAGAAATATTCAGCATGCGTGTAAAAGTTATAATTTTTTTTATATTAATTAATGTTAGGCCTAAACCCCGGAGCAGGTGTCACCACTTAATTTTTTATTCAGTCCGCATAGGGGTTTCTGTACCAGAATTTCCTTTTTGTTTTGTCTTTCGTTATGTGGTCGGCATTATTTTACCAGAATGAACTTAAAATCACCACTTTTTATCTCCCGAATAAAAATGAAACTCAAACTTTAAGAAAAGAAGAGAAAATGTTTAATTATGATTCTTTCGAAACTGTCAGAGTTTGCCTATATTTTAAAGTAAATCCTATAATCAGCGTATGGGTTTTTTCCCAAAGGTCCATATGAAGTCCGTCGGCGGTCCGCCTGTTGGTAACCCCTGCCCCGGGGGATATCTAATATTTTTAACTCCCTTCCACATTTTGTAACAGTTAGGAGCAATTGGGAAGGAAAAAGTATGCCATATTGAATATCCCAACTGTGTCATGATTAGTTATGTTAAAATACATATTCATTCGTATAATTAGTACTATAAATTAGACTAATAAATCACTCTTAATCATTATCAGCTCCAGTTAATATGACCAAAGTAGGTTTTCTGCATTAGTTGATCCTTTGAAGTTGATATTTTACCAGTGTTTAATTAAATCACAGTTCAATATAATTTTAAAGGGCTTCATGATGTACCTGCCATGGTCAATTTATTAGAATCACCAGTCCAAAGCTACTTATTTATACACTTTAGGACAATTAATTAATTATTAAGAAATAAATTAGTAAAAACAAAAGTTATCTTTTAAGAACCTTTATCTATTATCTAATAATTATACTCCAGCTTCAATAGTTTGTTAAATATTGAAACTGGAGGGTGGTAGGAAAGTCATGCCTTGCTGAGAATCAGATATCCTGTCGCTTCAATCGTGGTAATAATAACAATCAGTAAGTAAGAAGGGTCAGAAACTGGCACAATGCTCAGAACAACTAATGCAGCTGAACTCCCGATCTGAATGTCTTTAATTGCTTTTAGGGAAACAGTAGTATTACCCACTTCGCTAAGGGCGCTGCTGTCTTCAGTAGTAGTAATTCCCCAGATATAAATCCCATATAAAATTTATGGAAAATAATAAATAGGAAAATGATTAGGAAAGTAAAAACAAATAAGATGGAAGTTATTTCGGACCTAATTCAAGTCTTGCATCATGCTGAGAAGTTCTGAGATCACTACCTCAAGTATGCTTAAAGTAATTATGTTTAAATGTTTTCAAGGACAAGCAACAAAGTACTTAAATGAAATAGAATTATTAGAGAAGAGTTTTATTTTTACTGACTCATTTCTTAAAAATTAATTAATTTCTCTTAAAAGTATAGAAAAAAGTAACTTTTGACTGGGGATTCTAATAATAATTTGACCATTGTCTCTACATCGAAAACTAATCATAATACATTACTCTTAATATTCAAGAGAAAGAGTTAATTAATACGATTTCAAGCGTAGACAAAAGGAAGCTTTTGCATGGTTAACCACTTCTAAGTTGATCTTTAAAATAAAATTAATGCTGAGCAATACTAAAAAAAATAAAAAAACGATTTTGAAAGGTCTATTTTTTTTTTTAACGAGCCACCAAAACACATATCACACCACTAAAAATATTTGCATAAAATATTGGGACGAAGAAAGAATTTTGTATACTGGGTATCCAGAACAAGCAAGAGGCATGTTCGATTCTTGTCAGTTACCCGTTACAATTCATTGGTATTTTTTTCTTCAGAATACGAAGTTATGATTAATGTATCTTTTTTTAATGCAGGATTGAGGGGCCAAGGGCGAGCGCCCGCAAAAGTGCCGCCCCATATACATACAGTATATCTCTGCACATGTATGTTGATTCTCTCTCTCTCTCTCTCTCTCTCTCTCGACACACACACACACACACATATTATATGCCACAAATGCGCGAATACAGTTAAATAATAAAAAAGGTATGTTAATGAGGTTCGTATTTGATTATATACATCGAGAATAATATAACTAAATTCAATTTAGTTCAAAGACATAATTTTGATTGGAACTATCATTAATTAAACCTGATTATGTTTACGGGAGCTGCACCCCCAACATAACTCAATTTCCATAGTAATTAGTATAATATTTTCAGAAATCTTTGAAAATCACCGATGAGCGTAATTAGGCTTCCGAGATCAATAGCTGATGCTTTGAGTGGCTCCAATTTGGCACCAAAGACTGTTATGGCAAATAAATTATATAATATAAGTGACCATTCTCTTTACGAGAAATTTTGACCCTCCATCTCTTATAAATAAGGGTGAACCATTCATTAAAGATTTTTAAATACTGAAAAACGTATGTAAAATTAAGTGCTTTTAATTATTATTATTCATTATGCTAATGAATATATATATATATACACTTAAGGTGTTTTCGAACACCGGTTCAAGACCGATCTGCGATCGACGGCTCTGTAGCATCCCGACCAGGGGCGGACTGAGCGGTCGGGCAATCGGGCATGGACCGAGAGTCCGGGCCATTAGGGGGCCCGGCAGCCTCGGCCCGCAGTCATCATAAAACAGTGAGTGTTCTCAATGGCGTCAAGTGTCTAATCGAACTGTAATATGAAAAAAATCGGATTTCAAGGGGCCCAGGACCTCATTATGCCCGAGGGCCAGGTTGGTGTCAGTCCGCCCCTGATCCGACTCATTTGCAGATGTGATGAAGGAGAAAGTTGTTTTCTTTCGGCATCACATTACAGAGTTTTGGGCCTCGTATTCTGGGAGTATTTTTCATCTTCGCTTTCATGGTGCCCTGTCCCACCACAACTAAGTAATGAACAAGTAGAGATCGGTCTAAACTCTTCCATAACTTTAGCATGATTTTTGCTTTTCATTTTTTTTATGTATGAAGGAGGGGCCAAGGGCAAACGTCCGTAAACCACCACCCCCATAGAAGGAGAAGATAGCGAAATCAAGATTCAAAGTTTTCGAGATTCCTAGACATTCTGCGTTTAAAAGATTGAAGGTCATCATAGACAGGGGAAAAGATGAATTGAGGAAGGTTGTTCCAGAGATGACTGGTTGAGTAAATGAAAGATTGGACGAAAATGGGTCGAAAGTCTGGTACTACAAGCTCTCCTTAAAGGAATAGGACGCAGTTAGAGAGTTCAGAAGAGCAGTGTCCATTATATTAACGATAGTAAAGAGAGAGTGAGGCAGCATTGTGGCAGGGAATTGATGAGACGAAAAGACTTTGATTCCATCCGGTCAAGTAGCGCTGTATAGAAACAGCAACTGAATGGTGGGTGAATAAACTGCGGAGCCGGTACAACACACCTAACCTTTTAGAAAGAGAGTATACGTGATCTTTCCAGGAGAGATCACGAGAAAAGAAACCAAGGATCTACAGATCTACAGAAGCTAAGTCTAACAAAGACCTTAAGATCCACTCTAAGGTTTGCCCAAGAAAAAGAAGAGCGTAGGGGGTTAAAATAAGAGAATAGAGAGTTAAAAGAAAAGAATAAGGGGTTAAGTAAGTAGCAAAACCTATCATTCGTGGGTTAACATTCATTCAGAAAAAGACTCACCATCATCAACCGCTGGCCACTGCCGACAAGTCGGAAAAATAGTCGAAGAGAATAGGAAAGGGATGACTGTCCAAATTACTTGGACAGAGTCATGTATATATATATATATATATATATATATATAATATGTGTGTGTGTGTGTATGTGTGTGTGTGTGTATTTGTATATAAATATACAGTATATATTTCCTCCAATATTATTTACGAGCTCCCTCAATATCACCATAGAAACCGGCAACGCAAACCACGCTGCCAGGTGTTTAAAGCCGTGCGATAAGCGCAGTCGGTGGTTGGCGAGCGAGGTGGTTTGAATTTAAGATATACCTTTTTCTTGCCTTCGTGCAGCCTACTTCTTTGCTCTGAAAGTGATCTTGTTCGGTAAAACCTTCGTATTTCCAAAATTTAAGTTCGATTGTCCTTAGAGTTTAATTTACATTAGTTGAACTGTTTGAAATGTTACCTTTCAGCTTACCAGACTTTTATAACCATTGTTTTTTTAAACATGTAAGCCACGTTGATAGTATTGTAGTTCCAATACTAGGTATTTTTTGTATTTGGTGGTGGTTTTCTTTCATTATTACCTGTAGTTGTTGCCTTGTTTATTTGAAAAGATTCGTTATTAAGGATAGGTATTTCCGATTAATATGTAAAGTTATCATTGTCTAGTTTATATGATACGGACTACCTTAAGTTAATTCAGTAAAAAAAAAACCCGTACTTGAGTCGCCCAAGACTGGGGCCTCATTTAGATCTGATAATTAAAACCCACTCTAATAGACAGAGTTTATTTCCACAACAGTTTCGATGCCCACTGGCATCCACCCGAAGAGGATGCCAGTGGGCATCGAAACTGTTGTGGAAATAAACTCTGTCTATTAGAGTGGGTTTAATTATTATATTTTGACCTTCACGTAGAAAAAAAGTGAAGTTTTTTTGCACTCATTTAGATCGCTCGAACCACGATCAGAGGCGACGCGGATTACCAATATTAGTTGGGGGTACGTTCCTTAAAGATTGGTAATCGAAAATTCCCACAGTGAAAGATGAAAAGAAGTAAAATAAGAACGCTTACAGACCATGCAAACAGTCTTAACTCAAAGAAACACTGTCATACCATGCAAACTACAGACATGCAAGTAAAGAGAGGATGAGAACAGAAAAAAAGTATGAAGAGTATAACAAAAAGTGGGTTAGTTTACGCTTTGAGCTACATCTAAGTTCGTGTTAGTCTAAGTTTTTATTTTAATATAAATTTAACGCCGGATGTTAAGGGAAGAGGAAGGATTGGGTTGGGTATTGTTGAAGATGAGGGGATAGTGGTGTGAAAGATTGTGACGAGTAGAAAAATGAAGGAACTGAGTTTTTGAGGTATTGAACTCAACAAGGTTTTCTTTCCCCACAGGAGATAGTAGGAATGTCAGAAGTCAGGTGCGCCATAGCCGTCTCACGCGAAGCATGGCGTGACTGTTGAGAGGGACGCTTTGGGAAGTGGGTGGAAGTGCGAATTAAAAGATCGTTGATAAATAAAAGGAAGAGAGCGCATGACAGGACAGAACCCGAGAACATCACTATTAATAGCTTTAGAAGAATAGTGGCTATCTACAACCGCAGCTATAGATCAGCCGGAAAGGAAATCAGAGATGAAGGCACAGATAGAAGGATAGAAACCAAAGGAGGGTAGTTCGAAAATTAAGGATTTGTGTTAGATTCTATCAAAAGCCTTTGATATGTCAAGCGCAATAGCAAACGTTTCGCAGAAATTCCGAAAGGAGATGACCAAGAGTTAAAGAGATATGCAAGGTTATCAAGGTTATCGCCAGTAGAACGTCCATTGCGGAACCCATACTGATGATCTGAAAGAAGATTGTAAGTAGAGAGATGTTTAAGAATCTTCCTATTAAGGATAGACTCAGAGAAATTTAGAAAGGCAAGAGATCAAGGCAAGTATATGATAGTTGGAGGGTTGATGACGGTTACCTTTCTTTGGGACAGGCTGAATGAGAGCGAATTTCCAGTAGGAAGTAAAAGTACCAGATGAAAGACAAAGCCGAAAGATTTTGCCTTGGCAGGGTGTCAGCACAGAAGCACAGTTCTTGAGAACAATAGGAGGAACCCTATCAGGACCGTGCGTTTTCCTAAAGTTGAGCCCAGATAGGGCAAAAAAAAACCATACTTGGAAGAAAGTCTAATTTCATACATAATTAAGCCAGAGTGGAGAGGAGATGGAAGAACAGCACCGAAATCGTCCAGGGTTGAGCTGCAGGCGAAGGTTTAAACAAAGATTTCAGCTTTATCAGGAGAAGAGACGGCAATTGAGCCGTCAGAATGGAATACATGAAGGGAAGAAGTAAAATTGTTGCAGAGGTTTGTGGCTAGGTGCCAGAAAGAGCGAGGTAAGTTAGAATTAGATTGGTTTCACATTTTTGTCTGATTTAGGAATTTTTAGCAAGTCGAAGAACATATTTTGAACGATTCCGGGGAAAAATATAAATAGAGTGAGAGTCAGGAGTTGGATGGTGACGGTACCTTCTGAAAGCCTCTTCTCTGCTGCCGATAACTTAAGAACAAGCAAAGTTAAACAAAGTTTTTTTCGCATTGGTAGTAGGAAAAGAATATGGAATGTACGCCTCCATGCCCGAGACAATCACCTCCGTGATGCGTTTAGCGCACTCAGTGTGGGCCCCAGCCATGGAAGCAGCAATAACTTCATGGGAAATCAAAGAAGTACTGCCTAAAGGCCTCCTAATCGTCGACGCCGAAGTGGGAGCATCCAAATGCCGAAGTGAAGCGATAAGACAGGAAACACGTATGAGATTATGGTCGGATGAGTGCAACGGAGTAAAAGGTTTGACAGATTAAAAACAAGGATGAATGGTTAGAAACAAATCCAGAATGTGAGCCCTATCTCCAAGGTGATCGGGATACGAGTAGGGTGCTGTACAATCTGCTCTAGGTTGTTCAGGATAGAGAAGTTGTAAGCTAGTTCAAAGGAGTGTCAGCGAAATGGGAAGGAAGTCAAAGGTGCACTGAAACTAGAATTTTCATTAAAATGTGGGAATTTCTTTTATCGAACAAGTGCCCTCAGGTGATGACAGTATTTTCATTAAACTTCGATTCTTGATGAAATACTTTTCGAACTGATTCATTGAAAATAATTTAATCGAAGCGGGTGGCGCCATCTACTGGATTGAAGGAAATGTCGATTAATTACCATTTCAAAGTTATTTTTAATAACCTAGTGTAATTAATTACATGCATATCAATTATAGGAACAACATACTAACAGTACCTTAAATTTTAAGATTAAATACATTAGAAATTACAGATTCAAATTTTGCAAGCTGCCACGTTACCCACTCAGCCATGAGACGTTAAGATATACTGAGAGAGTTTTGTATATATACTCTTTCGCTTTGGTTTCAATGTATATTTTAATATGTATACTGTTTCTGTTTATATATATATATATATATATATATATATATAAAAATTAATAATAATAATAATAATAATAATAATAATGAAAGCTGAATCATGAAGAGTCCTTCATGAGTCACTATTCATGATTTTAAATATGAATTAATCATTAGGAGTGTTTTTTGGTGACTGACCGTTTATAATCTCAATGAAAATTCTAGTCTTAGTGTGGTGATTAACATTAAAATCACCTAAAATAGAAATTTCAGAAAAAAGAGAGAGGGATAGAATTTGTTCAGCTTTGGAAGTGAAGTAATCAGAGTTTTGGATAGTCAGTAAAATTAGGAGAAATGTAGAGAGCGCAGATGTATTTAGTTTAAGGCTGGCATGTAAGCCGTAGCCAGAGGGTGCAGAATTCGGAAGATTCAAGTTTGGGAATACGAGAACAAATTAGGTCGTTGCGTACATATACGCAACATCCAACTTTGAAATGAAATTAAGTATAGAGAAAGTAGGGAGGTACAGAAAAGGGGTTTCTGTCACTCGCCCCAGACACCCAAGTTTCAGTGAGGAGAAAGTGAGGTTTAGAGGAGATGGTGTTCAACAGATTGGAAGTTTGAGGAAAGGCCACAAATGTTGCAGAAATTTATGAAAAGTGAATCAGACAGAGGGCCAGAACATCTCGACTGGGTGGTCTTAGAACCAGCCACGTTGCCAGGGTCTGCGTTCCCGGTACCGTTAGCGGAGAAGTCAGAAGTGGGGACATTTACGGTCCCTTCCCAAGGGGACTCCGTGGCTCTTAAAGACGGTGCCCTTATTTTTTTTTTGAAAAGATTGTGTAGTGTGTAAAATGTATGCATGTGCAGTGAACAATAGAACGAGAAGTGTGTGTTTGAGAGCATGCTGGATTACAGCTGTGGTAGCTTCTCCTGATAATTCCTATTAGTTTTGTAGCTGTTGTAATTTTAAAGTTATAGTGTTTCCTGAACTATATATATATATATATATATATATATATATATATATATATATATATATATATAATTGTGAATGAAGTACTGTTTTAACAATTTTAAAAGGAACGCCCAGTTCGCCTCTTGGAATACCGAGCTGAGAAATCTTTAATAACAGTACCAGGTGCGTAGAAAAAAAAATCAAAGACAAAGGAAGAAAACGTTAAAGAGAAACATGTATCTGAGCATTTTCATTACGAGCGTAGGTAGAGGTCAAACTCGCCTTCTTTTTGGAGCCGGTCAAGAACGAGAGCGAACTCGGGACAAAGAAATCGTGTCCGTGTCATTCATTGATGGTATATTCAGCGGTCTATCAACGTGACTTACAGTGTCTTCCTTAGCCTGGGCTAAGAGAAGATGAAGGTCGGTGGTAGTAGCCGGGATTCAAGCGCACGGGGAGAACTGTCAGGCACCGAACCCATTCGCAGGCTACTTAACGACCTAGTCTGTTTCAGGGGAAACTTTGGTTGATAAGATTCAGGTTCCACCAATGGTTCTGGTGGTTCAAGAACGCGCGCTTGAGTGTTATTCCATATATATATATATATGCTTGGCTCAGGACAGTACCAGATGAGCCCGGTGTACCTGGCTATGTGCGGTGGAGAGGAAGAAGCAACTCGCTCCTCCATCAAGGCAGGCCTAGAGGGGGGGGGCCACCAGCTTGAACTACGTGTGAAGAGAGACCAACGCACGAAACTACTACCAAGTGTAGCAGGTATATAATATATATATATATATGTTCAAAAAGTATAACGGACACGGTGTTTAATTTTAGAACAAGTCACGCTTGGAGTTGTGACTGTGCTAAACATGTCTCTGCATGACGAGACAAGTCGACTGATACGGCTGCACTGAATTGTGTAGCGTCGGTCCACTGTGGTAAGCCGATAAAGTTAAACGTGTATTGTTTCGCGGCAGTTTCTTACGATGAGGTCATGTTACTTAGTTTTTTTACTCTGAAAGAGTTGTGAACCATGAATATGCTCCACAGAAACAAACAATCAACAAGGAATTTTACATTGAAGTTTTGAGACGTCTACGTGAAGCAGTTCGGAGGAAACGGCCGCAGACGTGGGAGTCGGGAGACTGGATGCTTCATCACGATAACGCACCATCTCACTCGTCGCAACTTGTCCAGCAATTTTTTGGCCAAAAACGCTACCCCCTCCCCCTCTCCTCCAAGTGCAGCAGCCTCTGTATTTGTCGTATTTGGCTCCATGCGACTTTTTTTTGGTTTCCAAAGCTCAAACAAACTCCCGATGATGTTGAGACCATTAAAAGAAATTCGACGGAGCAGCTTTGGCCATTTCGAAAAGTGCTTTCGAAAATTTTTTTCAACAGTGGCAGGATCGTTGGGCAAAGTGCATGGTTTCAGAAGAAGGGTACTTTGAGGGAGATTCAACCCGAAACCCTGTACCATATTTTGTCTATAATCGCATCAGTCCGGATACTTTTTGAACAAACTTTCATATATATATATATACAGGGACGTAGACAGGGGGGGGGGATAAGGGGGCTTCAGCCGTCCCCGAAATAAAATCATAGGTTTGATATTTCTATGCATTACTTATGAGTAAGTACGCCATGCCAAGTACCTTCAGCACATTTTTAATTATTGTGATATATTTAGGAATGTGTTTTTACTCATTTACACACTTTAATATATATATATTATATATATATATGGGATGAATTTCACAATTAAACACGTGAAATGAATAAATGATACAAACCCACAAGGAAAAAGAAAAATTATTCCAAGGCCTTGGGTGCATTCAGCAGTACATTCCCTGACGAGGTGTACTTCTGAATACACGAAAGGCATTGGAATCATTTCTCTTTTTCCTTGTGGGTTTGTATTAGCCACTTCCGAAAAGAAATTCTGGCTACGCCCCTATATATATATATATATATATATATATAATATGACACACTCTTTCGTACTTTCTGCAGTAATATATACGGTCAGCAACTCTGGGTGAATTATAAAAAAGGTTCTGGCAGAACCCTAAATTTGCTGTACAACAGGTCTTTTAGACTTACATAAATTACCCCCGAGATGCTCAGCTTCGCAAATGTTTGCTACCCGCAATGTCCCGAGCTTCCCGGAGGTAACAAGACGTGCTCAACACAGTCTAATGCAAAGAATTAAAAAATCAACCAACCCGATCATCCAAGCTATCCATGAGCCCTGCCATTTATCCTCTAAGCTATGGATTTCTTGGTACAAAACGTCTGTCTGTAGCTCCACTTAACTTCGACAGTGCAGTATTATTTCTAATCAATTGCATATATTTCTATCCTTAGTGTATGAACTGTTATTGTATTAATAATATTTGTCATATGGACTATAGTCTGCCAATAAACCTTTTCATTTTCATTTCACTCATTTTCATATAAATAATCAATAATGAATGGAGTTATTAATTAAGAAGGGAGACGATGCATTGCCTCCGACAAACATGCAAGAATGATCGAACACTTGAAAACGTTTATGGCTATGGCTGTTTGAGTAAATCTAATTTAAAAGCACTAAAAAAATCCATTTACATTCGGTTACATTCCACGGGGGAATGAACACATAAGAATAAATTGTAAAGATGAGTATAATTAATGTAATCTCTCTCTCTCTCTCTCTCTCTCTCTCTCTCTCTCTCTCTCTCTCTCTTCTCTCTCTCTCTCTCTCTCTCTCTCCTCTCTCTCTCTCTCTCTCTCTCTCGACAATTACAATTTCCACGAACGGAGATGTATAATCAACAAATTACATTTATTATTAAATGGAAATAGGAGTTAATTTCAAGTCTAACGTATGTTTTTGTCATATTTCCACTGCATTACGCTAACAAATGAACCGAAGTACAAACTGAAACAGTTGTTGTTACCACTCATATTTTTATAATTTATCAGTAGCTCTGTTCTTTACTACTACTACTACTACTAATAATAATATAATAATAATAATAATAATAATTATTATTATTTGAACATCTTCAGAATGTTCGCGTTAGTGATTCGCCTTGGAGCGAAAAGGTTTCTTATATATATATATATATATATATATATATATATATATATATATATATATATATATACACACCCGCAATCTCTTCACTATGGTAGTTTTGCTGCGCGTTACAGTATCTACAATACCTAGAACTTAAATATTTTGACACTTCAACCAACCATTTATTATTATTATTATTATTATTATTATTATTATTATTATTATTATAATGAAAATCCCGATATTTACTGACTACACAGTCTAGTGGTTATAGGATTGGGCTAAGGTTTTTCCACTATAGAATAAAGATGAAAAATTCTCCCAAAACCAAAATGCGCGTAAAATTTTCTTATCCATAAAAATTGTTTTCATGCTTGCATCTGGAGTATACTAAAAAGATTTAAGCTCGTCCAAAATAGAAAAAAAAGATATATATATATATATATATATATATTGTACGTTTTTTACAAATTTTATGTTTCAAGTCGTAATTTTTCAGAAATTGCAGTTCGTGGTGAATAGACGTTTCCATATTCCTCCGTATTTGATATCAAATTATATTAGAAAAATTGCTCGGTGGTTAATTTCATCAACAGAATGTGCGAACACATCATGGTGTGGACATGAGAAAGCTCCATTTTACCCTTGACCTGCATTTATGTCCATGACTTTTGATTAAAAGACCTGAGTCTTTCTAACAACACTTCGTCTTATGATGATCTATACGTGTTTGAAGTTTCATCAATTCATGTTGACAGGAAAGTGCGATGAACGGACGAACGGACAAGTGCAGTCCAGTATGGCCCCTTCAAATTTATTTGGTCGGGGAAATAATAATGACGATAATAATAAAAATGAAGTACAGAAAAATAGGTAAAACGCACGACAGTACATCGAAATGCAGAAGGCCGCTTAGACGAAGCAACACCACCAGTACAGGATAACAGTATCATGAGTGAAAACGTGATGGTCGATGAAACTAAAATTAAGGACGACAATGATATAAAAACCCATACAAACAAAAACAAATATCATAACAGTTGACAACGATAGGAACGGAAATACACGGAAGATTATGCAGCCATGCATGGAGTTCGGAAGAAGTAGTGCAGGAACACAAGACATAAGCTAAACTTCACAAAACATATAAAGATAATCCATATAAAAAGAAGGAATCTCAGGAACGGATAATCTGTAAACAGTATAAAAACAGGATCGTGTAAATATGGATCCAGAATCCAGATGCATGTATAGTCTTAAAACATATTCCAACATGAAGACTGGAACTTGCCGATATGGAGCAAACTGCTGGTGTTGGTGCTGCTGCTACTACTGCTATTATTATTATTACTACTACTACTACTAACTACTACTACTATTCTATGCGTAATGTTCAGACGTCTCGTCAGAGAGGGTGAATATCTAAATATGGCTTACCCATATTAAAACGTGCTTGCACATTAAAAGCACGCAAAGAAGAGAAAGGGAGAATCACAAATTTCAAATAAAAGCAGAAAACGCATTAACAGTAAGGAAAATTTTTATATAAAAAATAGAATCATAAAAATGAAAGTATAATATAGGGTGTTTATAAAGTCACGCAAGTGAATATGGTGAAGTGTATCTGCATATTCACTTGCGTAACTTTATGAACACCCTGTATCTAATGAGAAAAGACCAGAATCCTCAGATGTACCGCATGCACTTCATCAATTCATAAACCATCCACTTATCCAACGCCACTCACAGTTAATTCAACAAGCACAGTGATATCAAGGACCGCATCCTCAGTATTCTCAAGTTCAACGGCCCATCCACTAACACTCATTAGAAATCAACAAAACCGAACAGATGATGACCAAAATTCATCACAACCGAACACTATATTGTGAATGTAAATTTGTTTAAAACCAAGTTGAAATCCCGATTAATAATGGCATACTAACAAAAATCTAGGATTAATGTCCACTAATATTGTTTAATATTGTCCATTAATATTGTTTAATATTGTAATACATGTTTTAACTATTAATAATACTTATTTACTTACTTATTTATTTATTATTATAAATTTATAACAACTAGCTGCTTATTTTTAATAAGAGCCCAGTAAAGCCTAAAGCTTAAGGGCCAAATTAAATAAAATAAATAATCGAGCTTCACAATTATTCATGTCATTGTAAATTGAAAAAATTTATTTATTTTATTATTAAATTTAGCCCCGAAAACAAATACAGATATCAATTGCTTAACGGAAACAAATTTATAAAAATGTCAAAAGGTTGTGAAAACTGTATCGAAGATTTTAAAATAGTGATAAAAAACTACAACTTATTTACAGTGGATACATTTGCAAGAAGGGAAAAAGGCTGTTGTATTTACATAAAAAATATGTACTCAGGTGAAGTGGTAGTAAACAAGTTAAACAATACAACTGAAATACTTATTTTAGGAGCAAAAGAATTAAACGTGTTCATTATGAAAGTGTACAGACCACCAATACTACAGCAAACAAATTTAAACTTGTTATAAATGATAAAAAAAAGGGCTAAAATCACTTTAAAAAAAATCCCAGCGCCGAATATATTAACCCTCTAACGCCGACTGGGTCGAATACGTACCGTTTCAAATACACGCATTTAGACTTAACCCTACAAAAACGTTCGGCGTTGAAGGGTTAATTTGTGGGCATTTACCTCTCATTTCATAAATTGGAAGAAAAATGAAGACGTTATTTACGTTGCGAAGTTCCACGGCAATAGTACAGTATTATAATAGCAGATATTTTTGGAAAATTATGCACTCATTGAGGAAATTTGTGAAGCTACTCCAAAGGAGAATGCTTTGTGTTTAATTTTGACAAACAACAATGACCAGAATATAATCAGAATAATGCTTCACGATATTCTAAATAATAAACAAAAATGTATTGCAAACAAGTTTTTCTCATCATAACATGTTAGAAATACAAATAAAGTTAGAACTTAAAAGAGTTAATTCCAGAGAAACAGAAGGCATATTGAAGGGGTAAAAAATTAATGAAAGTAGATTGGGCTTGTATAAATGCTTCATAAAATGAAATAAAGTGGGAATTCCTACTTCGAGAAAAACATTCAAGAATCAATTTGACAGATTGTTGCGCTCTTGAAAAGTTTTCATCGTAAACAAATTTTTTGTATTTTTTGAAGTTTCATTTAAAATGAATAATAGATTCGTAAATATTCATTTATAGAGTAAATTGTAAGTAAAATAGAAGTTAAACAAGGTCTGATTTAATGTGTTCTTTATAACTAATGCTTTAAAACAACTTAAGTCTATTTGTTTTTGTTAATAATTTAGGAAATGTCAATTGTAAGTGGTAGCTGATTGTCATTTAACCTTGAATAAAACTAAGAACGTTAAAAACTTATAAAAATATATTGAAATCATCCTAATTCAAGTTAAATTAACTGTAACCTAAAAGAGGAAATTCTAAAAAATAATAAGTAAATTGTATTATGCATTCCTTTCAATGGTGGAACCAATTCCTTAAAGCTTAAGGAATTTTCTATTATCTTTCAAAGGTTCCAAAAACTACGCCAAAACTGCCTCGTCATCCAAACACAGAGGGGAGACGCCAGAAGCGCAGGCGTAAATGCGGAGCATGACGGGAAATGGAAGATTCCCGAAGGAATTTCAGTTATGCAATGTCATACGAACGATGTGTAAGGCATGAGACGACAGCAAGGTTAGGCAATGGAAAGGATTGGAAAAAGGAAAGCAGTCACATGAAGACACCAGAGAGGGGTGTTAACGCGGCTGTGCACAGGTTTCTTTCGTTCCCATTTTGATTAAACGTTAAGTTTTAGCAGGGCTGAACAAGTAAAACTCTTAAAACAACGTCAGTCGATAACATTTGAACTTAAAACTTCTCTGGTTTGTCTCTTCTTTATTATTTATTTATTTCTGAAGAACATACAGTACGTTTTGCGATCACTAAACATTTTTATTTGAAACTCAAAATTCCGTGTTAAACTCCTAAATTACAACAATCCATTTTTATCAATGTTTCCTTGTCTTTAAAAGTTTCTAAATAAACGTTTATAAACTAAATTAGAGGATCGCTTACGATAAACTTCGGGTTCAGAAGTGGCAACGAAACGTGGCCTCACTTAATTGTAACAGTAATACTTAGTAAAATTAAAAGAGGAACATCCGAGTATCATTCAGTGCGAAGTTCCTGACCAGCTACGCATGGTTATGAGGGCAAGATGAGGGTATAAAGTAACTCCCTCCTTCATCAAATCCACCAGTTGGGGCGGGATGTTGCACAGGGATTGAACTGAGGTGGAACACCTGAACAACGATTCGAAAATAACAAAACCATGTGTATATATATGAATTTACATTCTGAGAAAGGCCATTGTAAACAGGCCTTTTACATCATTCAGATATATGTTGAAATTTACATCATTCAAATAAACGTCAAAATAAAATGTTTTTTTTTTAGGAACAAAAACGCATTAATATAAATCATTATAAAATAAACACCTATTTTTAGTTTTTCTCTAAAAGAAAAAATTCCCAAATATGATTACACTGGATGACAAAAAATAACTTCTTTTTTTTGTCACATGAAGAAAAATGGGTGGATCTTATACGTTTTTCACCGCTGAGTTAAAAAATGACTTAAAAGTTTGTCTATCACCCACCAATATTGAGTGAATCGAAAATGAAATTTTGGACTAATTTATGGACGTAATAGCAATATCAAAGTAGAAAATGCATATTGAACTCACCTAAAATGTTCACTGAGCGAAATCAAGTGGGTAACTGACAAATGAAAGTCAACAGTGACGTGCAGCAACTTATAAGCAGAGGAGGAGCAAGGGGCAGACCCCGTATCCTTCCTAGTCAGACTCAAATCCTAAGTAATGTAAATTCGTGTGTCACTCTAAAATTTCAAGTGAGAGAAAAATTCTGTTTTCATTTCCGTAATCAACGTAAAGAATTACATACAGTTCAAGTAAAAATATCTGACCAGTGTTAGCAGTTCATTTGGAATCAAAGTAGCTTTAATGACAAAGGTAATTTGCTTAAATTGGAAGATTAACGTCACTAATAAGACTATGGGGTGACAAGATGCATAAAAGCTTTAAAAGAGAGTGTGATTTCTCCACCCAAGGATTGCATCATCGTTCCTGCAGTAGTTAGTTACATTACGTTATATATATATATATATATATATATATGTATATATATATATATATATATATATATATATATATATATATATATTCACAAAATCAAACTTTCGATTTTTTCAGCTCCTACCCGTCTAATCTGTGTCACTGAAGCAGAAAATAAATTGTGAAAAATTTCACTCACATCGGTGCATAATTAGTGGTCGCTCATGGGGTTATATGTTCTTCTCTGAGTCACTCATTACTATGATCTATTACAGGTGCTAATTAATGCCGTTTTTTGCTCTTTCACAGGTTGGAGTGTCAAATATAGCTATATGAAATAGATTTTATTAGATATTGATATACCACACATTGGTTTATATTGATTACATTTACTTACGGTGATGGTCATGTCAAAAACACGTGGTTTTTACTTGTTCGACAAACCGAACCAAAGGATTTTAGGCAGTAAACTGCCTTCAAATGGCCAGGTTCTAGGCGTTTTTTTTTTGGCACCATCATGTTGTGAATAAGAAAGACACCAAACAAAGTGCCGAAGAAGTGCTGGAGGAAGTTTTCTCATTTTGGGAAAGAGTCCGCATACCAACACACCGGAAGGACCACTGTTTGGAGAAACTTTTGGTCTTGTTCAAAGAGTGGCAGGCTTTGAAAAAGAACAAGGAAAGGCGAAACCCAAAACAAGTCCAAAACGAGACGTCTTTCAAAAGCATGCTGAACAATTTGTTTGACATCGCACATGGAAACGCTCTCTAGATGATCCAGTTTCAAGAAGCTCGCGACTTCCTTCTCGCTCAAAGAGAGCCCGGTCGGCGTGGCACAATGGGCTCCGTCGACAAAAAATTGGCCGAGAAGGAGCAGAAGGTTGCAAAGCGGAAAGCAGAGGAAGACGTCCGAAAGAGGAAAGCAGTCGAAGAGCAAGCCTCGACATTTCAAACAGCTGAACTTGCTTCTTCAAGCTCTGCCGATGAAGAGTTTCTTGATGGAGCCACTGGAGGTTGTCCTTCTTCCCCCCACCCCAAAAAAAAGAACACGCCAGACCAAGAATATTTTCAACTCAGAATTATCTTCAGCCATAGACAGGAAGGGGGTGAGTGACCGGATGGCGCTTTACATTTTATCGGAAACAGCTCGCAGCGTTGGCCAAAACCTCGAGGAACTGACTCTCAGCCGATCCTCTGTGAAGCGCAGCCGAGAACTTCATCGCAGGCAGCAGGCTGAGTCGGTCCAAAAAGGAATGATTCCATTCCGGACCAGTGGTGGTGCACTGGAACCGGAAGCTTTTACTAGACCTTACCAACAACGAGCAGGTGGACCGGCTTCCCGTCTTAGTGTCCACCTCAGATAGCAACTGCCAGCGCTTGGGAGTGCCGAAAATAGCTTCGGGAAGTGGGCAACAGCAGGCACAAGCAGTGTTCGATCTCTTGCAACTTTGGGGACTAAGTGAAAGAGTGGTGGGATGTGTTTAGACACTGCCGCTGCTAACACTGGCCGTCACTCAGGATGTTGTTTGCTCCTAGAGAAGAAGTTGCAGAAAGAGCTGCTCTACTTTTGCATCATATCATGGAGCTAGTTGTCGCCGCGGCGTTCACGGCTTGTCATGACGCAATTTCTGGTCCTAAAGTTCTGTTATTCAAGAGATTCCAACAACAGTGGAACTACATCGACAAAAGCAAGTTCCAAACACGTGTCAACAACCCCACTGTTGGTCCATCCCTATTACCAGTCAGAGAAGAACTTCTGAAGTTCGCCAAAGACCAAATTCAGCGCAAAACGTACTGAGACGAATACAAGGAATTTTTGGAATTCGCCGTTGTCTTCCTTGGTGGAAATCTTGAATCGCCGATTCGATTCAAGCGCCCAGGTGCGATGCATCACGCTCGCTGGATGTGGAACATCGCCGATGTTCCATCTGCAACGAAACGTCGGATGGCCGCAGTCCTATACAAGAAAGAGGGTGGAGAGCAGATTCCAAAGCGTGTCAACCCGCCTCTCAGTTCGTCTTTGGAAAGCCTTGTGACGAAGAATTCGATGAGGTTCTTCGAACGACTGCAATTATCTGCAGGTTTCTTGAACAAACATCCGGATGAATTGGAAAAAAGGGAGGAATTTCAGGCCGCGCTTAGGGTTGTGGAAAACCTCACGGTGGTGAATGAACACGCCGAGCGAGCTGTGGCCCTCGTCCAACAGTACAACGGCCGCCACACCAAAGACGAGGAGCAGCTGCAGTATCTGCTGTAAGTAGTGTCGGAGCACCGCCGGAAGTTTCCGGATGCCAGCAAAAGCTCTTTGACAATGAGTGGCTGCAACCATGACACCTCCGTCGTAGAAACGGATAGTACACATCCATAGGCTTGTGGATAGGGGGGGGGGGATCCAGAGGCGATGGAACTGTAGTGCATACCATATAATACCTATTACAGTGCTAGAAGGATAAATTTTGAAACTCGTGAGCGACCTCTAAATATGAACTGATCGAAACAAAAATTTACCTGCAACATTTTCTCACAGAACCTCACAACTTCAGCAGCCCAGCGTTTTAACCACTAGGCCACCTAGGGTACCCATTTATCTACCAACCACTTTCTTTTATTGTGTGGAAGGATGAACAGCTGGGTTTTGCTGCGTGCCGGCTGCCGTCGGGTCTCGAACCCGGGCCGATGGATTCGTAGTCAGCGACGCTAACCACTACACCACCGAGGCGCATAAATAAATAAATAAATAAATATATATATATATATATATGTATGTGTGTATATATATATATATATATATATATACACAGTTCTGCGAAAAAGCTTAAATACAGCAGTATATTATTATGTTTGTTCATTTAAAATCCTTATGAAATTTAGTTGTGTTAGTTATTCATTTAAATGAACGTGAAATATCGCGAACTAAGTTATATGAAGCAAGTTTTTGTTATAGTTAACAATATCTTAAGTCGTCTATCAGTATTTATATATTTCCTTGTGCACAAGTTTAACTACAACATTAGAATCCGTTGTAAAGTGGTCAAGCAGCAGAATATTTCAGAAAATTTGACAATAGAAGCACCTTCAACTTCTAAAAATTCCCTTAGTAAACTTTTTCGGTCGTTTACACTGGTCAGAGTATAAAATTTGAATGTTGAATTCTATTCAATCATCACTCCACCATGGGCAAAGGCAAAGAGCTGTCTCAGAATCTTAAAAATAGAATTATTGCTTTGCATAGTGATGGAAAGCCTGTTAGGAAGACTGGTGAACAACTTGCTGTACCTTTTACCTCAGTTTCAAACGTGATTCGTAAGTGGAAGCGCCTTGGAATCACCAAGCCGCTCCTTTGTAGTGGCCGACAACAAAAATTTCCCAACTGTGTTGTTCGTAAAATCATAAAGAGGCTACTGCTAATCCTCTGTTGAATTCTAAGGAATTACTGTACAATCGATATTCATTCTTCCAATGATGAACAGTATATATGGAGCGAACCTGGTAAAGAACTTGGAGAAAAAAACACTATATCTACAGTCAAACATAGTGATGACGGTATTTGTGGACCCGTTCCAGTGCTTCTAGGCCTGGTAAATTGATGGAAATCAACGGACATATGGATTTCACCATATATCAAGAAATCTTGGAAGAAAATGTTGTGCCTTCGGTTCGTTAGCTCTCCATTGGTCGCAATTTTATTCATTAGCAGGACAATGATTTCAAAAACATGAGCAAATCTACCAATGCATCCAAACAGCTGTTCATGCACGGAAATCTACTCTCAATCAACTCCGCGAATTTTATCAAGAAGAATGAGGCAAAACTCTCTCCTGGGAAATGCAAGAAGCTGGTAGAGAAATATGTGTTGCATTTTGGTTTAGTTTATTCATTTTATGGTTATGTCTGATATATCTTTTGTTTCTGAAACTCTTTTATGGTCTTTTCCTTTTACTTCCAGTCATGCTTTACTCAAAATACAATTTTTTGTTAGGTTTACGAGTGTACTTAAACTTATTTGCATATATATATATATATATATTATATATATATATATATATATATATATATATATATATATAGTGTGTATATATTATATATATATATACACACACACACACACAGTATGTCATTAGACGAAAGCGCTTGAGCACCATTCTGTTTCCTTTCGTTCGTGGTTTATTCATCATAAATATTTTCACGTGTTACTTTCGTGAAATAATTTTCATATATATATATATATATACACACACACAGTATATATATTATATATATATATATATATCTATATATATATATATATATATATATATCAACCCGTTTAGAGCTTGAACAGAACATTTAATTGGCTTTAAAATAGTATACTATTTTATAAAAATATATGCAAACAAATACAAGATACAAAAATTCCTCTAAAGTGTCAGCAAAAAAGTTCGTTGCCAAGCCCAAGCGCACCGAAGCAAAGCGAGAAAATTCTCTTTATGTGCAACAAATTAAGTCACATGGGCAAGAAGGACTTAGCCTAGTTCTTAGGCTTGAGTTTTGAGTGAGTCAGACAGTGTAAATGAGGGTCATGCATGAAAAGTTACTAAATAAGCTAACTTATAAATGAATATAGTAACTGCGGTTGGAAAAGAAGAATTGCAAAGTAATTCATGGCAAAGCTAAAGTCTTCAGGTAGATTTACGAGACAACGTGCTAGTGGCCAACGACGCTCTTCTGGCACGGCAAAGATATCAATGCTGTCGGTGAGCTAATCTACAGCCAAGAAAATGCAGGATGAGCACCCGGCAAATCTCCAGGCTTACAGGCATTTCACGACGATCCGTGCAGAGGATATCAACATTTTATTTCAACTTGAAGGTGTTCAAGAGTGAGGGTGCTGTGACTAATGGCAGCAATGAAGAAAATACAACTGAAAAGATGTAAACTCCTGTTGAGACGTTTTCGTACCATGCAGTCCATCAACAAAATGTGATTTTCCGGTGAGAAGCGTTTTACCGTGGAAAAAGCCCAAAACACTCAAAATGACCTTGTTTACGGCAATGTGAACAAGAAAGCTGAGATAGCGCACGGCTTTTGAGGGAGATGTCATATTTCATTGACTCTTTTGATGGTTGCTGGCGCCATTTCCTTTGTAGGAAATATTTACCTGATATTCACTAAGAGGCGTAAAAATAAATTGAAAGAGTTCTGTGAAGATGACTTGTCCTTCATGTTTTCCTGGAGTGAATATCAGAAGCCAGACTTTCTCCTATGCAAGACGGGCGAACGGCACACTTTTCTTAAGTCGCCATTGATTTTCTACGGCCAAATTAAGCAGACTTCATTGACAAATTTTTGGCTACCAAATGACCTAGACTTGAATTCTGTTAATTATTTGGTTGAGGAAAACTTGACGGAGATGATGTACCGTGAAACTAGAATTAACATTAAAGAACTTAAAGAAAGAATAGCAACATGCTGGTCGCGGGTAAGTTAAACCTCCATCAAAGTCGCAATTTCCCTATGTTGCAAGGGGTTATAACTGTTGTTGAAGTTAATGTTGGGCATACTGAACGCTGAAACGACCAGTAACCCTCAATACACCACTTCTAACTACAAACCGAAAGAAGAGCAATTTTTCCAATGGTAGGAAACTTGTGGCAGCAAACCTTTTGTACGTACTTCAGAAAACCTCCAATATTTCCTATTTTCTGCGAATGTCTTATAGAAACTATTATACCAATTTGAAACCATTTAAATTTAACATTCGACTCTCTAAGCTGCTTTTAGATATTCTTTTCGCTACAAAGATATAAGCAATAGAGAGGCAATTTGTTTTTGCAATACTGAATATACAGGGTGTCCCATAAGTCCGGTCTCGTAGGAAGATATATTTTAAATTAAATTTACAAAAGTAATACATTAGAACTATAGCAAATGTTCAAATTTATGTCTTGTTTTGGAACCTTTTTTTTTTGTTGCAGGTAAAATAACGCAATGGTTAATATGGAAGTGCGTTACACGCCTGAGGAAAAGGCGGAAAATAAATTTTCCTTTGAAACCGGACTTATGGGACACCGTATATATATATATATATATATATATATATATATATATATATAGGGTGGCGCAAAAGTCGCGCATCATAGGAATTTTCAGTGTTGACCATAATATATTATTTTTCTTTTAGGTAGGGGATGGTTGTGAAATTAACAATAGACGAGAGGGTGAGCTTGATTTTAATGTATGGAACACCAAGTACAACAAATCGATGAACCGGTACAGAATTTAAATTCTGTACCGATTCATCGATTTGTAGTACCTGGTATTCCATGCATTAAAACCAAGCTCACCCTCTCGTGTATTGGTAATTTCGCAGCCATCCCCTACCTAAAAGAAAAAAATTAATATACAGTGTGAGTCACGACGAAATGTTATAACTTCAGGCGCTTACATATATTATTGCTGGGACCATTACCAGTTAAAAACTCCATATGAACATAGGTCCGATTCTTAACGGTTATGGAACTATGGATGCTTGAATGTTTAAAAGTAAGGATAAGCGAACAAATAGCTGCTAAAGTTTTTATTCATGAATTTACAATAACTGTTCAAAATGACTACCCTCGCCCTCAATACACATCGCGGCTCGTCTATGAATCGCGCGTGTAACTCGCATTAGTTCATTACGATTGTCCTTTATGAAGGCTGCAGCATCCAAAATGCGACGGAGCAATGCATCTCGTGTTTCTTGTCTCTGGTACACCAGCTCTTTCATGCGCCCTCACAGATAAAAATCTAGAGGGGTTAGGTCCGGAGACCTGGGTGGCCAATTTTGTGCACCACCACGACTGATCCATCGACCAGTGAAGCGATCATCGAGATGCATTCTTACTGCACGGCTAAAATAGGGAGGAGCTCTGTTTTATTGGAAGCACATAAGCAATCATGTTGCCAAAGGTACATCTTCTAACAGTGGTGGCAGTTCGTCTTGCAGAAATTGTAGATAAATATCACCTGTAAGACCACCTTCGAAGATAAACGGACCAATCAGCTGACCGTAGAGAATACCACACCACACATTGACACTGAACTGATGTTGAAAATTACTTTCCACAATGGCATGAGGATTCATTTCTGACCACACATGTGAATTGCGAGTGTTGTTGACACCGTCGCGGGTAAATTGAGCCTCATCACAGAAAAAGACGTACCGATGCAACTGTCGATCGGTATTGAGCTAATTACAAAATTCCAGCCGTTGAGCACGATCCCCAGGTTGGAGGTGCTGAACGCGCTGTACGTGGTATGGATACATGCCTTCTTCGTATAACGTTCTACATACTCTCGTTTCAGGAACTCTAAGACGTGTGGAAATCCTTCGCGTTCGGTTCGATAAGTAACTGGCAATTCGGTTAGGTAGATGAAAGATTGAAAATACCGATTAACCCTTGCGTTAGAGAGTTGGACAGAAAAGGAATGAGGAAGTGTAGAAAGTCTGGTGCTGCGTGCTCTCCTTAAAGGAGAGGCATGCAGTTAGAGAGTTCAGAAGAGCAATGTCCGTTATAATAGCGATAGTAAAGAGAGAGTGAGGCAATATTGCGACGAGAGAGAGAGAGAGAGAGAGAGAGAGAGAGAGAGAGAGAGAGAGAGAGAGAGAGAGAGAGAGAGAGAGATTGAAGACAGAGAGCAAGAGGCGGGGAAATGACGAGACGAAAAGCCTTTGATTCCACCCAGTTGGGTACGGCTGTGTGGGTTAGCAGCCTCACACATGAGAAGTATACTCCATATAGGGGCGAAGAAGAGCCCTGTACAGAGACAGCAACTGAGTAGGGGTGAAGAAACCGCGGAGGTGGTACAGCACACCTAACCTCTTAGAAGCTGATTTAGAAAGAGAGTATATGTGATCTTTCCGGGAAAGATCATGAGAAAAGGAAACGCCAAGAATGTTAAGAGAAGAGGAAGGATTCAGTTGTGTATTGTTGAAGATGAGGGGATAGTTGTGTGGAAGATTGTGACGAGTAGACAGATGGAGGAATTGAGTTTTTGAGGCATTGAAAGCCATAAGGTTTTCTCTGCCCCAATCAGATATAGCAGAAAGATCAGAGGTCAGGTGTCCCATAGCCGTCCCACGCGAATCATGAAGTGACTGCTGTGAGGGACGCTTTGGGAAGCGGGTGAAGTGAAGAGTGGAATCATCGGCATAGGAGTGAATAGGACAGGAAGTACGAATTAAAAGATCATTAATAAATAAGAGGAAAAGAGTGGGTGACAGAACAGAACCCTGAAGAACACCACTGTTGATAGCTTTAGGAGAAGAATATTAGCCAACCGCAGCTATAGATCGGCCAGAAAGGAAATTAGAGATGAAGGCAAAGCTAGAAGGATAGAAACCGAAGGAGGGCAGTTCGAAATTAAAGATTTGTGCCAGACTCTATCAAAAGTTTTTGATACATGTGAGTGTTCCTTCTATAAACCGTCTTGAAAATCTGTTTCGTAGAAGGAATGTTCTTCATATACGGTATTAAGTTCATGAAGTAGATGATAATTAGAACAAATATTGTATGTTCCGTTCAACAAGGTCAAATTAGGCCTTCTTTTATATTAATGGATAAAAATAAATCGGATTTCATTCACAGTCCGGTGAAAGTATCTTTTCAGCATGGAAGTCGATGTAGTAAACGTACTGGACATTCCAGTACTACTATAAGAAATAGTAATGAACTCGTCTTCTCTATTCTCACTGTACACCGGATGTTATAATAAAATATAATTAGACATGAAGGCCACAAACTGGGACAAAGCTCAGGCCAACTAATGCGGCCCATTGCTCTAACTCCTGTATTATCATTATCAGTATTATCGAGATTCGAATTCCCGACCTCAGTGTATGTCACCGATCTCAGTGTCTTTACTTCGCTTATAGAGAGAAACGGCAAATGGATGGTATGCTTAGAATATGGATAATTCAAACATGGTTGCACATCTTTTGCCGATCGAAATAAGATCAAGTGTGATAAAGATATTTGTGAAATCAAACAGGTGTGAATTTCAAAGGACACTCTTCACATCATTTCTGTTTGTGGTACATGAAATAAATAAATCGGTTAAAGTAGACTCAAAAGGTCTCCTATGAGCCAATTTCGCTGTAAATAGTTTTCTACTGAAGATAAAAATACAACCTATTGTTGTAATTTCCTCACATTTTCAATGCCCCATTTTAAGATTGGTGAATCAGCCGAGATAAGGATTGGTGACAATTATACAAGTATAATAATAATAATAATAATAATAATAATAATAATAAGGTAACACCCATGTCCTATACCCCACAAGGAACTGAAGGATAAGTGCCCAAGCCTGGGCAACCTTAGCCCGAGTCATTTAAAGGTGGTTGACCGGCAACCCCTTTGCCGTAATGTAAGATACAGAAAAGACAACCGCCCAGGTCTAGGCAGCACTGAGATTCGAACCCACGACTTAGCGGAGTCTCAGCATTGCTGGGCGGAGCCCTAACACATCGAGCCACGAGACGCTACTACTACTACTACTACTAATAATAATTATAATAATAATAATAATAATCAGAGAGGATGTCCAGAAACTGGCACAGCACTCAAACCAAACTAATGCAGCACATGGCCCTAATGCCTGACTTATTACCAGCACCATCGGAAGTCGGGTTACGTTGTGGGCCCGTCGAAATGGACAGTTGTGTTTATGAACTTTTGATAGTCTGTATAGACGACGTAGCTGAAGACGGTAGAGAGAATCTGGGTTTAACCTGGCGCCAGAGAACAGATCTAGCCAGAGACATGGCGCAGTGGCGAGATTACTGACGGGGGAGACGCATCACACGGGACCCAACTTGGAGACCTCCAGATGGGAACTAAGTCTAATATATATATACACACACACACAGGGTGTCCCATAAGTCCGGCATCATAGGAGAAATTAATATTTTTCTATTTCTACAAACCATAATTCATATTTTCCTTATGCTCGGGATGCTAATTTCCCGTCCACCATTCTGTTTAGTGACGAGGCTGTTTTTTATGAAAATGGTGAGGTAAATCGACAGAACACCCGCTACTGGTCTCAAAATAACCCTCACTGGTATACCTCTTCAAAGGAACAAGGTGCATCTCGGGTGATGGTATGGTGTGGCATTTGGAAGGATCGCATCATAGGCCCCCTCTTTTTCGATGAACATGTCACTGGAGGCACCTACCTACGTATGCTCAAGGAAGAAGCATTTCCCAGTGTCTTGAACGAAGAAGGAAATTTCCCAACATGGTTCCAGCAAGACGGCGCTCCTGCACATTACAGCACCCAAGTAAGGGAATACTTGTACCAACAATTCCCTGGTCATTGGATAGGACGTCGAGGGCCTGTGGAATGGCCAGCTAGAAGCCCGGATCTCACGCCACTAGATTTTTATATCTGGGGCCACTTGAAAGCGCTGGTATACGCAGGGAAAATTAGGAGTGTTGAACATTTGCGGCGGCGCATTATTGGGGCATGTAACACCATTACTCCTGACCAGTGATGTAGTCGAGACCACCAAGTCCGAGACTGAGACCGAGACCGAGACCTGATCCTGTGAGACCAAGATCGAGACCGAGATCAAAGGTTCGAGATCGAGATCTACCTTCCGAGATCGAGACCCTTAAAATTCGAGACCGAGATCGAGACCAAGCTCATGCCCTTTCAATTTGTTTTACACTACTATGGAAATTAGACTATGTTAAGTATATTAATAAACTAATAACTACTTTCTCAGATGTAGTGTGCTGAATGCAAAAAGTGTAGCCTATAAATTAACAAATGAATATATATATATACACGTGCTTTTTATTTAATTACTTCTTTTATATCTGTTACAGAAGGTTTAATGAACGTACCCACTACCCAGTTTGACTTGTGCATTTATTTAAAGCATGATAGGTGCTCATTACACTTAAGGAACATCAGCACGCTCAGAAGATCTGCTGAAGTTCGACTTCTATGGGGCCTCATTATTATGCCTCCATGGCTAAATACACGCTCAATTGGAGCACTAGAGGCAGGCACTGTTAAAACAGTCATGGCAATATTGGCCAGTGATGGGAATTTATCTCTTTTCTGGTGCCAAACCTTTATTGGAGAGCAGTTGTCTAAAATATGAGATTCATCGATCTCTAAGAGGTACCGCCGCAACTGTTCCCTGCGGTTCAAAATCTTCCCAGTTTCAACGTTCTTCTGCTTGGACCGATAGCTTTGATATTTTGCCGTTAGTCTCGGAATTTTGGTTTGACTCTGTTTTATTTCGTCATCGCTGCTGTGAGAATGAGCGCTCTCTCTCTCTGTATCTGCTCATTCTACGTGCTTGAGTTTCCTGTATAGCATTTTTCCAACACCATTTCTATGAAAAATAAATTGACATATCGGTACTATAAACAGAGGCATGGCAATTAGCATAAGGTCTAAATAATATATATATATATATATATATATATATATATATATATATATATATATATATATATATATATATATATATATATATATAAATAAATATAAAACATTAATTCAACATCCACTCAGCCCAAAGAGATCTGTAATGAATTTTAATGATAAAAAATATACCGGTATAATGAATTCTGTGATAATTTTAAAAATTTATAATGAAATTATAACATACCTTTCATTTCCTCTTTAAGTTCTACTTTAATATCCAGACCCCCCCCCCCCCCTCGAAGACAAACGTGGCAACTCAAAACAGGGTGACTGATTAGTGAATACCTGGAGTCCCTTACTTTTACAAACTTTCATAAACATTCTGAATTGTCTCTGTTCAACCAAGCCACCATCATGAATATGCCAATAACATATATTTTTCATTACGGTCTCGAGAGGTCTCGAAAGGTCTCAGGGAGAAAAACCAAGACCGCGTCTGTCGAGACCGAGATCTAAATAGCGGAGACCGAGATCGAGATCGAGATCTGCAAATTGGGTCTCGAGATCGGTCTAGAGACCGAGACCGATCTCGAGACCTACATCACTGCTCCTGACATCATTCACCGTGTGCTTGCTGACTGGGTATCACGTCTGAATTTGTGTACTGAAAACAATGGTGGACATATTGAGCACGTTCTGTAAATAAAAGCTTTTGTTTTGCCTTTTTTTATTATTTTTCCTATGGTGTCGGACTTATGGGACACTCTGTATATACGAGTATAACCTTGGTTAACCTCGGTCTTGATTCCACCCAAATTGTTTATTCTGAAGACGGTCAAGCTTATCACTCCACCTTAGACACATAGCTCAACGTGAAATCTGAACCACGACCCAACACGGGTGGCCAGAAATTACAAAGTCCTCGCCCGAACTCGCTCTCACGACCTCCCGATCAGCAGCTCAGCGTCTTAACCACTAGGTTAATCGGGACACCCATTTATCTACTAACCAATTTTTATGGTATGGAAGGATGAACAGCTGGGTGAACTGCGCGCCGACTGCAGTCACCAGTGGATTCGTAGTCAGCGATGCTAACCACTACACTACCGAGGCGCATATATATATGTTCATTAAATGAAGTCATGCGTGTGGATTGTGGAAGCGGTTAAGTTGATTTGTCCGTACAAACACCATTTTACAGTATCTATACAGCATACTCTGCCTTTCTTGGTCAAGGTACAAATACAGGCAATTTCCTTGACATTCCGTATCGAAATTGCAAAGATGCCTCGTTAATTACATCAGAATCACAGAGTTTCAGGAGAGACAAATGTAAGTAAACCGTACATGCGTTATCGCAAAGCTTATCGTGACAATAAATCATAACTAAACGTTTGCTTTAAGTGGCTATTCGAAAACAAATTACACGTTTGATTGATTTTAGTACGTTTCGTTTGAACATGAGGCGTTTGTGAATATGTGTGTTCAGCTGGTAAACGAATTGCAGGTATTTTCAACTCACTATTATTATTACATACACAAGACGAGTAACAATCATACCTTGAATGATTGCATAAAAATATCAATTAATCTCCAATAAATATAGTTTTCTAGTAGTGTTATCATTTGAGAAGAGGACGTTGGGGGGATGGGGGATGGAGTAATGGGGAGGGGGGGTAGTGCCAAAGGGAAGGGGGGAATGCCAACTGAATATAAAGTATAGTTAACTAACCTAACTTAACCTGAAAAAATAACTAACTATGAACTTTAGCGGTTACCATTTTAAAAGCTAAAAAGTAAAAACAATTGAAAGTATATAAGATTTAGAGACCACACGGGTGATGCAGCACGCTGACCCAGTGCTACTATGAATATAGAGTATAGTTACCCCACCTAACCTAAAGGGCACAACAATACAGTGAGTGCATGTTGACACATGCATATACACATGTATGCATTTAATTTTTTTATAATCATATGTGGATCGGTGCCTATATATATATATATATATATATATATATATATATATATATATATATATATATATACAGGTCGTCCGATAAGTGAGTGGCGATTCTATGTCAGTTAGCATAGTGTACTAATATCTTTGATATCTAATAAATGTCTATGCTTTTTTCAATTAAGCTAGCTTCACATGAAATCCAAATTTTTAATTTTGCAGTAATTCATGTTTATTCCTGTTTGTTCTGGTTTTTCATTGTTTTATTTTTATTATTTCTAATTATTGGCGTTGCAATGGCTGAGGTAGACGCACGTGTTGATAAAATTTGTGATCAAAGTCCCTACACATATGAAGCATGGATATTAGCAGCAACATGGTGGCATGAATCTGGAAAAACCAAGCATTGCATGAAGGTAGTACGCGAAAGGTTTGAACAAAGATTTAATGATGTGCCGCCAAAGGGCGAAATTATTAGAAAATGGGAACACAAATTATTCACAACTGGGATGATAATTGATAAAAAACGCCGTGGTCGCCCCAAAGCAAGAGCAAGATTGGAAGATGATGTTCAAGTGTCAATTCAACAATCGCCAACCAAAAGTATTCGTAGGCGTGCATCTGCATTAAATGTTCCGAAATCAACACTGCATGATTTGATGAAAAAAGACTTGCATTTTAAAGCTTTCCGCCCAACCTCCGTTCAGTTTTTATCGCCACAAGATAAAATTGTCAGAGTTAATGCTTGTCAACAAATTCTTGAAGCTTTTCCAAGTAAAGCCGAGAGAGATCGTACGTTCTTCAGTGATGAATGTGCCCTTTATGGCGATGGCAAAAGCAAATTTTCGTTTTTTTGGTCGAAAGAAAATCCTCATTATTATGATCAAGTAAAACAGTATTCCCCTCGAATCATGATATGGTGTGCAATATCAGCGCATTGTTTAATTGGTCAATTTGTGTGCACTGGTCGAATTACTTCAGGAAGTTATATCGACATGTTGGAGAACAGATTTCTACCCACTTTAAGAAATGCAAATATTCGCAACCCTATTTTTCAGCAAGATGGTGCTCCAGGACACACCGCTTTCGCTGCGCGTGAGTTCCTAGACAGAAATTTTCCTGGCAGATGGATCGGAAAGTATGGTCCTGTACCTTGGCCTCCGCGGAGTCCGGACTTGACTACCCCGGATAATACCCTCTGGGGAATCCTCAAGATGCAGATTAATGGCCGTGAAAATCAAAGTGAATCTGATCTGACAAAAATCGCAGAAGTTGTGTTAAGTGACATCAATGAGGATAAAGAACTTTTACAAAAAATGTCAGACAGGACATGGAGACGCATACAGCTTGCTGTTCGTGTAAATGGCGATCAGGTTGATCCCTATGACAATTAATTATCGAATTAACTGTAAGTTAACTAATAATAAAATTCCTTCTAATAAAATTTTTATTATCCTTTATCTTTTATTTATAAATTGTTCCCGAATCGCCACTCACTTATCGGACGACCTGTATATATATATATATATATATATATATACACACAAAAACCTTGGTTTAACTTTGCTTACTTTAATGCTATCCGCAACAGAGAGGAGGCTTTGAGATATTACCGATGCCATCCAACTTCTGACTGTCACTCACCTTATAATCTGTTCTTCGACTCGCTAAAACTTACTTCATGTGACAAAAATGTGAAAACCTATCTATTTCTAATTCATCTTGCTCTTTCTGGCACCTAGCCAAGAGCTTCTCCAACAACTTTACTGCTTCTTCTTCTTTCCCTCATCTTTTCCATTCTGACGGCCCAGTTGCCGTCTCTTCGTCTAATAAAGCTGAACTCTTCACTCAGACTTTCGCTTCCAACTCAACTCTGGACGATTCCGGCACTGTTCCTCCATCTTCTCTTCCCTCTGACTTAATTATGTCTGAAATTAGAATATCTTCCAAAGATGTTTTATTTCTGCCGTATCTGGGCTAAACTCTAAGAAGGCGTACGGTCCTGATGGTGTCCCTCCTGTTGTTCTCAAGAACTGTGCTTCGGTGCTGACACCCTGCCTAGGTGAACTGTTCAGTCTTCGCCTTTCATCTGATACTTTTCCTTCTTGCTGGAAGTTCGCTTAAATTCAGCCTGTCCCAAGGAAGGGGTGAGAGCTCTCAACCGTTCAATTATCGTCCAACTGCTTTGATTTCTTGCATACCTGGTTTTACCTGGCACTTAACTCGTCGACCTTTGATTCCATATTTAAAGACCTTCTACGATGTCTTTGGGACGGATGCCCACGTCCTGAGTGTGATGTCACAAGTGGCCACAACGGTAGATTTCCTGCCGATAGTTTGGCTTGAACCTGTACTCGTCACCAGCTTATAAGTTCACAGTTTACTCACATGATATTATGGGAACACGACTATGAGTAGATGGAGATCAACGAACAGTACCGTGATGAAATAATGGCTATCAAACGTTCAATGGTGGTGAACCCATTTAAATGTGGGGAGAGTTTGTTTGGAAGCCGTACAAATCCTTTCAAATTATACTCTCCATCTATGGAGGGTGTAAAGATTAATTACTTTGACGTTTGCTCTTTGAATTCGTATGTGATGAAGAATAGCTCATACTCTGTAGGTGCCCCTGAAAAGTTAGTGGAACCCGCCCTTACCACCATCGAAGATTCTCAGATAATTTAAACGAGAACTATTTTGTGCTATCTTTCGATAATGTACTTCCCACTCATGATTTATGGATTCCCATCTTACCCATTGTCACAGATCATTAGCTTATGTTTGCCATGTGCATGAAGTGCGTAGAGGAGAGCAGTGGTGTGTGTAATTATACAGTTAATTAGAGGAAGATTCGCTGCGTTTTAACAAACCTTAAGTTGGAACAAGCCGTTCGTCATGCCCACAGAATTATCGTGATCGTAAGCGCATACAGCTTGAGTGAGAGCATATTGCGCGAAAATTTGGCAATCGCTTTAGTGCAAAGTTTTGTTTGAACAGTCTTTGGGGCAAGTTTGCACAGAACACTGACATTGGGAACATGTATTTACAGTAGCTGAAAGTTTTGACGAAGTATGGGATTACGCCAACGTTGACGACAGAGGTTCTTGAAGTTGTTCACGTAGGTAATACGTATATAATATGTTACAATAGGACCGAGTTGGCTACAGACACCTTCCGCGTTACATTCCTGTGGCTAGCTTTACAACGGCTTATGGGCGCATCAGGCCTTGGGACCAAATGCATTCTCTGTACGCCGATACCGAGAATGTGGTAAATAGGTAAGTTTAGAAGAACCAGAAGATCATAGCTGAAATCATAGCTAAAGGGCTGTGTACCTTTTTAATAGAACTTAGTGATGCGTACCTTCTGTCTTCCAGAGTGGTACGGTATGAACACGCCTATTTCTCGAATAAGGCCCCTGAATGTTAAATGATTTACTATCAAATTATTGAACGTGTTAAGTATTTTTGTGTATATACTTTTCCCCCACCAGAAACTGCATTTCCATGCTGGAGCATATCCTTACATGTTTCGTTCAGCGCCGCCGAGTCGTCGAGTCACCAACAGGGGATACCTTGATCCTAAAACGCATAGCTCACCACCAGGTCGGTGGTGTGAACTGAAGCAAGCAGCCCACCTTACACCAGCATCTGAGCTTGAAGCGTCGTGATGTGCTATACAGAAGCCTCCTCGTTGCATTACCAACATACACTTGCATCCAGGTCCGGATTAAGACTGTGAGGGTCCTAAGGCTAATAAGACGAAAGGGCCTATGTATGTACTATATACTGTATATAATTCATAAAATATTTAAACAAATAGAAATATATATTATCCTAATGGTTAATCCGGTCCTGCTTGCACCTCAGTAACAAAGATGGAATTACCGCTAACCAGTATCCTTAACGCTCGATACCCCGTAACTTTTCTAAATCAGTGAGTGTGTTTAAACGTAGCAGTGGTGCGATTATGTGCTCGACACAAATTATAAACGTGTAGCCTCCCCCAGACGTAATGTTATTTATTTGACTGTTGACGAAATGCCGAAAATCTTTGTGTTGGTTGAGTAATGGTCGGCTGAGTATTATAGTGTTAGCTTCCGCGAGTGCAACAAGAGTAACGATTAGTGACACCTCCTCATATTGTATTATTTGTGCGTTAACTGTGAGTTGCGATACGAATCAACCGTGTTGAAACACGATTGTTGTAGAAAACTAATCTAAAACACTTTAGTAAAAACAAAGGTAATAACGGACTAGTGCTTACTCGTTATGTTATCAATTCATCCTCGATTGACTGTTTGAAATAGCCGCCTTCCTCAGCCTGAAACCTTTATTAAATGCAAGAGTTGATATGCGTTATTTTGACATCGTTCTCGAGCATCCCTATGCATTTTTTAACTGACGATTTTATGAAGTGTAGAGATGAACAAGGTGAGAACGGATTGAAGCTTAGAGAATATTTAGAAGACACATCTCCCGAGAAGTACCACTCGCTTTGGGTTGATGGTCTAGACTCTAGAGCGTTACAAACCATTTCTCGCCTTCAGCGTTGATCCGCAGGAACTTTCTTTATATTCGCTGTAACTGTCGCTACGATTTAGAAGACTCCTTCACACACCGCTGTGAGCTTTCAACAGTTTTAAATTGAAAAAACTGGTGAAAAGAGAATAACCGCCAACTTAGAACGTGTACTTGAGCAGGCTTTTGAAGTTATATGTTCAAAGATTAAGAATTATGAAAATGTTATGTCCAGTTGTAAAGTAGGAACAAAAATAATCATAAATGACTTTAAGGCACTGTATATCAAGTACAGAATACCTCATAAATTAAACAGGATATTATTTCTAAAAATTATTGGTTGTATTATACAAAACAATGAGAATGTAATTATTTTAACCATTAATTGCGAGTTTACTATACTAATAAAAAAACAGTGTCTTGACATTAATAAATATTGTATGCAACTGTGGGATATTATTTCTAAAAGAATTGCGTGTATTATACAAAGCAAAGAGAATGTAGTTATTTACACCGCTAATTGTGAGTTTACTATACTAATAAAAAAGTGTATTGAAATATTAATAAATACTGTATGCAACGTTGTTTCTAGTTACACCTCACTCATTTTTAGATTATGTCTAGGCATGCGATGCTTTTTTTTATTAAACACCGCTATTTGTGTGTGTGTGTGTGTGTGTGTGCCACCTGATTGTAACTGGTCAGCCAAGTTGGCTTGTGGGAGCGGTCTCGTCCGGTGGTAATGGGCACAGAAAATATATTCATCGTAGCATTGTGTCAGTGTGCTGCATCATATCAGGTGGTCTCTAAACTTTACATACTTTCAAATTTTTACCTTTTAGGTTTTAAAATGGTGACCGCTAAAGTTCATAGTATGACGTCACGTATATTTTTTAAGTTAGATTAGGTTAGGTTGGTAACTATACTCTGTATTCAACTGACACTCCCTCTCCCCCATTATTCCCTCTTCTATCTATCCCCCCAACTCTCTCTCCTCAAATACCACCATACTACTTTTATAATTAAATTTGGAAATGAAGGTGTGTAACAAATATAACAAAGAAGATATAACCATGTAGAGTACATACAAATCAATAAATTAGAGATGAACCGTTAGTTATGCCTTGTTGCGAAATTATTTCTGCATCTGAAGTTCCATCAAGAGATTATCTTTTCAGTCCTTTCTGTCAGGGACACGATTTCTTTCAATATTTTTGCGTTCATATATTTTTTCAGGAGGCTACTTACGCTACAGTCCTATTATATTATAATCCTTTCTCCCAAGATTATGTTTACTTCGTCTTTTCCAGTTAAATCCCCATTTCTTGGTAGTTTTTTTTAAGAGTTGCTCTTCTCACACCCAATTTTTAAATTTTTTTAACTCATTTTCCTTGAAGGAGTTTTCTCTTTAAAATTTTTCTCCTTCCTTCCTTATTTTTAGATCCCTTCGTTTCCATCTTTCGTTCGGAAGCCTTTCCTTTCAGAAGCTCTCTCCGATTATATTACCTTACGCATCCTTTCCTTCAGCATTGAAGATTCATCAGTGAGAAGCCTTAGAAAAGAGTCCCGTTGGGTATTTTTGACTGATTAATTTGACGCCATAACCCTCTTCCCTCACAGCTAAGGGATTGCTACGCCTGTAAAGCGGTAAACAGAGCAAGGGGAGATAGCGAGATATTGAGACTGGAAGAGAGATACAAAGATATAATAAAGGTGAAACGTATACACGAATCAAATAAATAAGTTTAATTTTATTGTTCGTAAACATATCTATATAATAAACATATCTATATAATAATGATAAACATATCTACATAATAATAATAATAATAATAATAATAATAATAATAATAAGAAGAAGAAGAAGAAGAAGAAGAGAAGCATAAAACATAGAAACGGTACAAATATATTTGACGAAAGGACTGTGTGACGTCTACAAATAATTCAATATAAAAATATAAAAGTTAAGTGCATAGCAACAAAATAACGGTACAGTTTAAAACGAAATGAAAATCAGGAAAAAGAAAAATAGAATAATTAGATTAAACTGAAGGGGGAAAAAATGCGAGACAATAATCAAAAATCGTAATAAAATTTGGTAACGAAAAGACTAAATCTGAAAAAGGAAAAATGGATGAAATTCACTGCATTCAATTTGTTATAGCGATAACATATTATAGAAAAAAATAAAAATCCTCGCTTGAATTATGAGAAAAAAATTAATTAAAGCGAGGTAAAAAATAGACAAAGGACGTTTTGTAAAAGGATGCGACTTTTTGAAATTTATATAATTAATTTCGTCATGCTATTCCACTAATTTTAATTAATTTGTCATTATTATTATTATTATTATTATTGTACAGTAGGAAGCTAAAATTAAACTAAGAACACGCGCAGAACACTGACATAATAATCTATCTATCTCTCTATCTATACCGACTATGTCAGTGGTCTGTACTTTGTATCCGTTTATATATAGGTACAATCGATTCCAAAACTTTTGTTATGAAAATGCGTGTTTCTTGTCGATAAGGAACAGAGGAAACACTTTAGACTCTGTATAATCTCTGTTGTCTTCAAAGGTTTAAACTCTTCAAAGCATGTTGGCTAAAACCAAATACTAAGTCGTACAAAGACGGAAACGCGATAAACAAAGCTCAACATAATCTATCGATGCATACAAGCATGTACAAGTAAGACAGAATGAGAAGAAAAATCGGTCAAAAATTAAATCCTATTTCGTGATTCATTACGCATTTCAAAATGACTTTCTTCAATTTTCGAGATCTTTTGCTCGCGTTTGGCAGCTCATTTCAGAACTTCAATGCAGTAAACGAGAAAAATTCTTACTTCGTTAATGCTGTTAAAAAAAAATCTATAATATAAATGTCTGATCATAAGATGATTCCATTTTATCAGATCATTAACTCCATGAAGAAATGAGTGACGTTCACTAAAACCTTGAATATAAGCAGTATAATTGTTGATTTGTCAGATGTAAACGAAGGAAAGGAACTATTTTATGAGCTTCCTTCAAAGTGAAAATGCTGTTTGTTACACAAAACAAAATCCTCATACACTTATAGACGTGTAAAGCTTTCATACAGTAGTAGTAGTAGTAGTAGTAGTAGTAGTAGTAGTAGTAGTAGTATCGAATTTAAATCTACAATAAGTTTTCGTCATTTTCTATAACTTTTGAAAATACTTTTCGAGGTGTGAGAATGTAAAGTTTTAACATAAATTCAACCAAACTAATCCCTTAAATTATATTTTACTCCGCCGCAAAAAAGAAAGACTCCGTGAAACACTGTTTAGGCAATGCTCTGACAACTAAATTTCAAAGAAGTATGCATCGGTTACTAATTGTATAAGAAGTTCAAGAGTTAAGGGATAACAATTAATTTTATGACATTTTGATAGACTTTACTACTGGACAACATTTGTGTTAATTAAATAAGGTGTGAGATTCCTTAATTCGTTAACTGATTCGTTAATTACCAATAGCAAAACGATTATTATTACTAAATACACAGTGTATTTAATAAAGACTTTCAGATAATCACCCTGAAAACTGTTTCATTCTTCAAGAACTTCATGACTAGCATATTTTCCCTTTAATACAAGGAAAACGCTTATCATTAATAAGGAAATAAACGATATCGTATCGAGAAAGAAACGACCATCATTCTAAAAACTTTCCGTCGTACTCAGGAAAATATAAAGTATGTCAAGAGTACAATGATAGTAGGTCGGAAGTAGATTGAGAGTAGATGAAACGGTTCTCTTCTTGACAAATGATGTCCTCTAAAACTAAACGAAAAATTGAAAGTATACTTCCAGGAATTAGAGAGAACCTTTCACTTTACTCTTAACGAATTCGGGGTACCAAGTGTACCCTTTAAAAACTTTAATTTCACAGTACGTTTAGTCTATTTTTATTCTCGGTTATAAACTACACAGAGTGGACAACTTTTTAGAGTGTGTACTCTAAATATAAAGTATAAAGGTACACTTAGTAAGTTGAAGGCATTGAAAGTACAGGGAAAGAATTTTTAACCTTTAGAAGCGTACTTTTATGTTTTTCGTTCAGAGGACTTCGATTGTGAAGAGGAGAGTTATTTGATCTATCATACTTTCGATCATTTGGAAGCGTACTCTGTAAGTACTTTGTATATCAGAGTGTATTTAGGTCGTAGTCTCGATTTTAAAGTAGAAACAGTTAACACTTTTTATAATGTATATGGATATACTTTTAAAACATTTTTCTCAACTTGCAGCACGCTTTCAAACTTTTAAACAGTTACTTCAATTAATATTTATAAACAACAGATAATTTTGCCCAATATTTCGGAGACAAACGGCTTAGAAGGAACGTCAACTACTACTGTACTTATTAGAATTGATATTTGTATGTCGTGTCTTTTCATGAAATGAGACTCAATGAGAATGACCATTCACAAATCATGAAACTCTTTTAGACAATAAAGAAAAGTTGGCTGAAATATTGTCTGCAGCTTTTTTTCGTCACTTTTAAAATATAATAGATTCGAATTTTATGCTTCTCACTTGATTCTGCAAAGGAAGGCACATGAGTCGCAGCGATGAAAACAGGGGTACGTCCACTTTCAAAACAAGTTAACTATATATATATATATATATATATATTATATATATATATACACACACAACACACACACACACACACACACAGTATGTATATTAGGGATGTTACAAAAAAAAAAATATATATATATATATATATATATGTAGGGTGTCCCAGAAGTTCTGCTCCAAAGGCGAATGTCATGTCATGTACATTATGGGACAGGACTTTTGGACACCCTATATATATATATATATAAAGAAAATACAGGCCTGTATACGGACGGTTTGCGATTGCGATACTTGTGGTTTTTGGTCCACCTTGTGTAGCGCAAGCCTAAAGTAGTAAGAGTGTGACTGTAATTGCTGCAGGTAAATTTGCGCTGCCTGGGAGAGGAAACACAAACTTGCGGTGCATCTTGCTCCTGAAGAGTCATGTACCAGGACTAATAATAACTGGTAGTGTCTGAAATACAAACTAACAAAAATTGCGATCAACTGAATACGGATATGAATGTTCTTTGGACTAGACTAGACAAATACAAAGCATTGGTGCTTTCAGTGATGATGAACCACGTACGAAAGCCTCGTTAGTACTTCGAACCCTAACTGCGATTGCGATACTTGTGGTTTTTGGTCCACCTTGTGTAGCGCAAGCCTAAAGTAGTAAGAGTGTGACTGTAATTGCTGCAGGTAAATTTGCGCTGCCTGGGAGAGGAAACACAAACTTGCGGTGCATCTTGCTCCTGAAGAGTCATGTACCAGGACTAATAATAACTGGTAGTGTCTGAAATACAAACTAACAAAAATTGCGATCAACTGAATACGGATATGAATGTTCTTTGGACTAGACTAGACAAATACAAAGCATTGGTGCTTTCAGTGATGATGAACCACGTACGAAAGCCTCGTTAGTACTTCGAACCCTAACTGCTTGGCAATGCTGCTGCGAGCTGCTCGTACCCTGAAATGAGCGTATGGGCTGAATGGTGCTCTCTGTAAAAAGATGTTTAATTTTTCACGCATTCATTTAAACTATGAATGCATCGATTTTATATTATAAATATATATATATATATTATATATATATATATATATATTGTAGGTGAAATGCATTTTTTATAAAGAGTTGTAACCCTTTAAACGAGGCTGTAATTTCCTTTCAATAGTCCCAATTGTCCATTCAGCGAAGGCAAACGAAAAGTTAAAAAAAGAAAAAAGAAAAGATAAAAAAGGAAAAAAAAAAAGGAAAAAAAAAAGGAAAAAAAAAAGGAAACAAACAGAAAAGGAACTGAAAAAAAACAAAAAAAAAAAAACTCAGAATTGGAATGGGGGACATTTTCTTTTTAATTTAATTATTAAATTTTTTTTATAAAAAAATTCATTTTGTTATTTTCATTTCAGCCATTTTTTTAAGTTCCTTTTTTTTGATATTTTCCTTTTATCTTCATTTTTTTTTTTTTTTTTTAAATTTCTTTTGTTTTTAAATAGA
The DNA here is from genome assembly GCA_023014485.1 of Bathynomus jamesi. Classification (NCBI taxonomy): domain Eukaryota; kingdom Metazoa; phylum Arthropoda; class Malacostraca; order Isopoda; family Cirolanidae; genus Bathynomus; species Bathynomus jamesi. Next base: position 59,230 of record JAJOZX010010685.1, on the reverse strand, counting down.
ATTTTTAAGTTAAAAGTTCGTTGAACTTTCGTTTTCCGATTTTTTGTTTTTTAAAATTTTTCCAAAAGGGTTTTTTGTAAAGTTTTATTTATATTCTTAATTTGTGTGTAATTTGAATTTTAAAAGTGAATGTATTCCACACGTAATTGCATTCAGCAATTTGAATTGAAGGTTTTCTTTTTTTCCCCTAAAATGTTGTTATTGTTGCATTGGATTAAGTTACGTGTTTGAGTGTCTTCAGAATTTTATTCCGAGTATTAATATCAGAAAAATAATTTTAAAACTCCGGTTTATTTTTAAAAAAATAAAGCGAGTATAAAAAACGATATACAAATTAATATAAAAAGAAAATATAATACTGAACTTACGAAAGTTATGTAGCATAACCTGCAATTAATTAACTGATGTCACACATATTTAAATGAGTTTTAAAGGTCGTGTTTTACTTATTTTTGTAAGTAAAAATTTTTTTAATCCCGAAGGGCTTAACAATTTGCTCCTTATATATTTTCATTAATTTTGGCAAGGGAAAATAACCCCCTAAATAACGTCTTCGCTTACATTCTGTTAATTTTTGCATGCAAAACCTAGCCTAAAGTGCATTACACGCGTATGTTTAGGTACGTGTGTTAACCTCCTGTCTTTGAAATTTGGTTAATGATAATCGGTTAAAACCCTATCATTACGCTGTAAATTAGCATGATTATGCTCAGAATGTTATAGTTACCCCTACATCCCTTGATACTGTGCGTAAATTCGGATGCATACTCCGAGATCTATATGTCCTGCACATATGGAACAAATCTGTCAAGAGGTAACCTACTGTATATAGGTCACTTCTTGACACTTGCAACCCTGTAATTACCATGACGTTGAAAACAACCAATTTTGGAAAATTTTATATGGTAGCTATCACACACACTACCTAATTATCTTCGCAGATTTGGGGAAAATAGGTTGATTAGTTAACGTTAACCCCTTCAGTACCAGTAAGACTGTAATGTCCAACTGGAAATAATAATATAAATCGTACTAAAATGCAACTTTTGAACAAATGCTTCTACACGTTTATATACGTTTAGTTTGGCTGTCAGAACAGGAACCCAAACTGTGTGTAATGTACGTAAGTGATGAGATACTAAAATATTTGGTTTTCAATAACAATAAATCTTATACTTTTTGATTTAAAGAAAAAAATATTTGTGAACGAAAGGATTAATTCTTAAAACTTTTTAAATACAATTCACTGGGTATTCCTTCATCAGGTCGAAGTTGAAATAAAAACTTCAAACAGTCTACCTACAAATATGGTGCAGATTGGAATGGAAATATTTTGACTCCAATTTATACTTGCCCTGTAAAATTGGCACCATTCGGTCCAGAAGGAACCTTGTAGCCTTGATAACTTTTTTGGTTTCTAAAGTTTTTCATGACGCCAGACTTGGAAGGAAAGTTGAACTACTTTACTTTTCTATATTACTTTACTATATCCTTGTCTGGACCGTCATGTAGGCCTTATTAGATACAAGTGCAATGTTCGGAATTCTATCAGAGAAAAGTTCAATGCATTAAAAAAAACATCCTGAAGAGAGATAATTCTGTAATTCTAATATTTAATTTTGTTATTAAATTTGTAATATAATTATGATATCAAGAGACGTAACTTTTCCAAATTAAGATAATTTTTTGTTAATGAGCTCAAGAGATTCATGAAGCGTTTCCAATTCAGATTTCTTTCTCGTAAAACATTTTTTATGAGAGTAAAACCCCTTTTCAGATGAACTTAAAGCCGTGTTTAATAACTTACAGAATAAAAACTATTAGGGCTATTAACATGAAGCTCGCATATAGTGCAGACCAATACATAATCTCTCGATGATAGAGACAACGAATGAATTATCTGTATCTTTAAAATTAAAATAAATGTCAGTGTAGTGTTCCATCTGTCCGGACCTACTTCTGAGGGTACTTTCAGTTTTCCTAGCTCGCGTTATGCCGTATATTGTAAAATTAAATTAAATTATATTCGCCAATTGTATTCTCCTTCAAAAATAGAATTTATCATATATTATTTTAGCACTGTATTGATACACTATAGAAAATGAACGTGTTCGTATGGAGTGTTTGATTTAAAAAAAAATCTATTAGTGGTTATGTTCGATTTGAAGACTATTTTCAAAGAAATCTATAGATAACATTCCCTCATCAGATTTGTTAAGTCAATACTAATCTTAAAGCTTATGTTCCCATATAGTAAACAAAAATAAATATAATCCTTATCGGCTTTCTAAATGACGAGTTTACTGGTGTTTAACAATTTATCTAAGTTACTCCATTGAAATTCAGTGAACTAAGGAAATTCATCATTTTGTAAAGGTTTGCAAGTAAATATTGTATTTTCATGGGTCTAAACTCTAAGCAGAGAAGAAACAAATCTGAAATGCTCGAGTGGAGAATTGAGACTAAAATATTCTTTAAACTAAAAGGAATGAATGAAGAAAATTTCGTAGTTAACTGTGTAAATGTTGTTATATACTGGGGTCTGGAAAGAATTATATTCGTGTGTGATTTCGATGTCCAGAAATGAAAAGGACCATCTTAAATATAATCTCTAACATAAATTTAATCTTCGGGTGCTTAGAATTTATAGTCCAAGAACATTGCCCGCGATCTGACTAATTTTCATTTCCCAATAAATGTGTGTGTGTGCTTGAAGATTAGGAACAAACTGACAAAATTGATGAAGGAATTTTATCTACAAATTTCCTCAAAAATAAGCGTGCGATTCATTTTCCCTTTTTAGTCGTTCTTTCGCTAGAACTCGGACGACTGTGTGTGACTGATTGTTTTTCAGGATTCACTTTGTTTGCAAGGATTCAATTTTTTTCAATAATTAGGATGATTCTGGAGTGCTAAAATTATCCCATTCAACTCTCCCCTAAAAACATCTAAATAAAATTTCGTTAACGTTTTACAGCAAAAAGTCTGTTCTTCGAACTACTATTTTCAATTTGTGTTCTCCGAAATAATATTCTCTCCTGAAAGTCTTCAGTCTCCCTGTCTCCCGTATACTACTTGTGATTCTCTTTTGGTTAGCATTAGATGGTCCATATCTCGTAATGCTGCAGGCGGCACACACATGCACAACTGTTGGAGTGTGTTCCTGCGAGGGAAAGAATGTTTTTTGTTTATTTAGTTTGAGATGTCAGAATCGGTGACTGGGTATGATGACGGTACATAATATGAGTTTATTGACTTTATGAAGTACAGTCTACGTATATAGTTTCATTCAGGGTTACCTTATTTAATTACGTTTAGGTAGCTACACCAAGGACACTCACTCATAGGAACACTTTGAAGTTGCCATATATAGTGTTTTCAATTCTGTTTGACATTGGCTGAGCAAAGCCTAAGGACAACTACTATAGTATGGAATGTTATGAAATTTCATTTGTTTGAAAGGAATTCAGTCTTAATTTTTATTTAATAATTACCCTATTCAACTGCGTTAGTTAAAAATCAAGATAAAAAACTTTACAAATTAAGATTTGAAAACTGTCTGGAATTATATGCTTATAATTTTTAACCTTTAACCTTCGTCAGCCAGACTCTGTACTGAACGGACGCATTTCGTGAGCTCTCTGATACTGCTTCTACTTTTGCATATTGCTAATAATTTTACTTGTGGAAAGTTTTTAATTTTATATACTTGTGTTTATATTCACATTGTTATAGTTATGTAATTGAATATTAGTGGTTTTTAGCGATTTAGAAGTTTTCATAGCGTGCCGGTTTAATTTAACTTAAACTTGTGACGGTTATAAACTAATTTTAACTGCGCGATGCCGTCGCAGAAAGCGTCGTGTGTTAGGTGTGGGGTAAACCGGTGGTATTCGGATTTTAAAGATTATAACGGCGGTCCTATGACGATTACCGAGAGATCAGTTTGTTTCTTTTGCGAGTTAAGGGAGGAAATAGTTGACATAAAACGCAGTGTACATGAAGTAACGGAAAGATTTGCAACGCTTGATGAGGGCAGGGGTAGGGCTACGGTTGACGAAAGCCGAACCAATACTAACGTTGAAGACGTTAGTAATTTGAAGGGTGAGGTGCGTAACCTAGTTTCTAGTTTAGGTAGCTTATCGGGAAGGTTGGATAGAGTTGAGGAAGGGGTTAAAGTTTAGAGAAGTTAGGGGTGGAGCTAGGCCGCGTACGTTAGGTGATAGGAATCCCCGGAGCTATTGAAGAATAGGGACCCCAGCCTTCTTTAGTTAGCTTTATAAGGCTAACTAACGGAAATATCATGACCTAACCTAACCATTCGTCAAGGGCGACAGTTAACCTAACGATTGGTTAGGTTAGGTCGTGATATTTTCGTTAGTTAGCCTTATAAGCCTAATTAAAGAAGGCTGGGGTCCCTATTCTTCAATAGCTCCGAATCCCCTCCCCCCCTATCGAGGTTTCGAACCCTTTCGCCCATTTGGAGAGGGACGTAAATGAGGGTCAAACTATTTTAATTGGGGACTCTTTACTGCGCCATATGGACAAAGAGTTCGTTGAACGGCATCCAACCAAGAGGAGGAGGGTCTGTCTCCCAGGGGCCAGGGTTGACAGAGTTAGAGACAAAGTGGATAGAATTGACGTTGCCTTCCGTCACTCGATGTTGGTGACGATGGTAAGGGGTAACGACTCGTATAGGCCCGATACGAGAGTGCCTGACCTTTTGGAGAGATATAGGGGGTTAATTAGGTCCCTAAAGGCAAGATCAGATAGGTCTTTAGTTCTAGGTATTACCCCTAGGCACGGTTTGGGTCTTAGGATTACGTCTAAAACGATATTTTTGAATACTAAATTAGAAGAGATTTGTGCTGAGGAAAATGTACCCTTCGTAAAGCTGTGGTCAGAATTCAGTGATCCTAGCCTTTTTATAAAAGATGGGGGACTTAGGGTGCATCAAACGCCCTTAGGTTCTTGGATTTTAATGTCTATTCTCTCAAATGTTACAGTTGTTGCTAGAAGTGTGTATGCCAAAAGTTAATTAAATCGGAGGTGGTCCTGGGTGGCCACCGGTCACTTTTATATTTTCGCGGCAATTTTCGGGGGCCGCGCTATGTAAAAATATCTATTTTTTTTATTTACCAACCAGTTGACTACTTACATTGTTTCTTTTAATATAGAGTTGCTAAGGGGTGATTTACATAACATTTGAGAGAATAGACATTAAAATCCAAGAACCTAAGGGCGTTTGATGCACCCTAAAGGGGTGATTTACATAAAACATGTACCATAAACGAAACTTCACTTATAGTCTAATAATATCCTTTATTGTCTTTCAGAAACAATGGAAGCTGTAACAATGGAAGCTAAGAAGACCAGATTAGCAAGTGCCATTTTTGGTCTTGGCAATGCTCTTACAGGAGATGGTACATTGACAGGAGTCCGCCTCCCAACTTGCCGGCAGGTTCTTCGATGCGTGATGTGGCACATCCAGAAAGAAATATGTGAAGGCAAACAAACACAGCCACTCAAATGGAAATCTGCCAGCATAGTCCTTATCCAGCTGAAAACATTCTACACTAAAGCAAATATTCCTATGCTTTCAGACCATCAATGCTGCAAACTAATACTTGACCTTCTTAATGACAATAACAAATTGCGTCAAATACCTGTTTCTCGCAGAGAATCTCCAAACACTTTGGCTAAGTTGCAATCCATGAATGAACGTCTTGATAAGACCTTTGGTGTATGGACAAAAGATGCAATGACAAACATTAAGAATGAGGAAGATAGAGCATTTTTAGAGTCAATGAAATCTGACAGAGTAGCCTCATTTGGTAGTGTTGACAAGAAGAAAGCTGATAAAGATCGTAGAAAAGAAAAACGCATCTTAGCGGAAGCTTCAAGACGAGAACGTCATGAATCATCCAGTGTACAAGAGATGAAAAGTTCTGTATGCTCTGATGATAGTGCCTCTGCAGATAGCTTGGAAGAAACTGAAGAAGAGGCGATTCCAGAGCTTCAAAGGAAGCGTAGTCACCACAGATCAACATATGCAGGTACGTCTGCCTTTATTCCTCATGATATTCTGAAAAGGCCTTCAGTCGTGTCTGTTGCTACTCGACTAAACATAACTCCTGTTCAACAGGCTGTGCTCACCGAAGCTGTAATTCAAGAGGCAGGAGGTGATCCACGTCGTGTGGCCAAGTCGTATTCAACTGCTGATAAGGCTCGACGATCAATAACAAGTGCTATCGCCAAAGATATTCGAGAAAATTGGATCGCCCCAACAGCTGCAACACTTCACTGGGATGGCAAGCAGATGCATACGCTCACAAACAAGAATGGCAAGGAAGAAAGATTGCCAGTGTTGGTTGGGAATGCCACTGATGTAAAGCTACTGGGAGTGGCTAGATATCCTCGTGGAAGTGATATGTCATCAGGTGACATCATTGCCGAGCACACTTACACGTTTCTACATTCATGGAAGTGCAAACAGTCAGTTGTCAACTTATGTTTTGACACAACAGCATCAAACACTGGACACGTTACAGCTGCCTGTGTTACCATTCAATCAAAACTGGACCGTGCTCTTCTGTGGTGTGCATTAAGGTGGAGTGAAAATATAATTTTGGATTTTTAATTTACTTGAGTGTGGAAAAGTTGCCAATGGGCTTTAGAAACAAGCATGTGAAATTATAATACAATTGAAGCATTGCTTGATTGACCACCAGCGATTTTAATATATGGCATATTTCATGTTTTAACGATCGCTTTGCCCATCAGGAGTCATCCAAGATGCTGGTCTTTCATCCATGTTTATGCAAATAATTAACAGCTTAGTTTGCTGTAGACTGTGTTATTGCATACTTGAGGTTGACATTTAAGATTACAACATGTGTGGAATGTAAATTAATGGCAATTACAGAGGGTGGCCAAATTATTAGAGCTGATGTGAGTAAGTGAGATAAGAAAGGGGATGGGAGATTGGGAGTGGGGGGAGAGTGAGTAATATGCAAAGCGCGGTTGCTCCGCCAAGCTCAGTGCACATGTGGCAGTGAGAATTGAAGGTTATTTGTGCTGTTATCATCATTTTTTCGTGAAACTTGATATTAAAAGTAAGTTAATTACATATTGATATCTGTTTATGGGTGTTTGACAAGTGAGTGTGACAGTATTAATTTGATATTTCTTTTTCTTGCAGAAATTCTTTAATAGTCTTACATTGCTTACAATTTATAATAATTGTTTTTTTTTTCAGAATGGAAATTATTACGAGGGAGAAGGCGGCATGTGTGATTTTTGGCGCGCCACGCGAGATACCCACAAATGTTCTTCCCACCTACGCTGATGTTATGAAGGCTTACATCCATACAAGACAACAGCTGACAACGAAGAATAACAAATATCCACCGTTCGCCGAAGTATCAAAAAAAGGTTGCGTTGATGTTGAACTTGTTTGGGAGAAAGCGTCTCTTCCGACCGTGACGCACGGACGAGTGATTGAAACGCTCAGACCGTACAACGAGAAATACAAGAAAATCTTGAAACCATACAAGGCTCGGAAGGACAACGACAACTACAAGCAACAACTTGAACAGTTCAGAGAAGACGCAGATAAACTCTTCGACATTAGCAAATGCAAATGTGTAGATTTCGTCACGAGCTGTAAGTGCGAAAGAGCGGACAAAGTACCACTCAAAGAAAGAAAGTTTCTAGAGGACCAGAGAGGAGCCAGAAAGATGATTATAGGAGGCATCGATTTGGTGGAAACAACAAAGCTACAGAAGAAAATATCCAGGAAAGTCTGTGAATCGAGAAGACACAGCATTCACCAAGAACAATCGAAGCAGCAATGCAATTCTGGAAGCTACAACGAGGAAGACAAGGACGACGACACCGACAACAGCGACGAAGAATACACCCTATCTAAGTCACACTGTAAACCTGATCTATCGACACTGGAGAGTAAACGTCAAAGAATGACGATGACTGTACGATTACCATGTTTGGCTAAAGCGTGCGATAGAACGGGCGTCTCAGATCGACAGCAGCCGTTATTGCCTCATCCGTGCTACAAGACATTGGAATTGTGTCTACAAATGACACCTCCAAAGTCATTGATCGTAGTAAAATTCGCCGAGAAAGAAGTAGAACTCGTCAAGAACTGACAAAACTAGACAGCAGTATGACAGACTTGCCTGGATTGTACTTCGACGGTCGAAAGGATAGAACGATGAAAAATGTACGAGACGCCGCAGGACATGGCCACCGGGACAGAGATACAGAACAGCACGTCAGCATTATTTGTGAACCAGGTTCATCGTACTTTGGCCACGTGACGCCGTCAAGTGGATCAAGCAAGGCGATTTCCAAAGTAATCTTTGAATGCTTGGCTGCGCGAAGTGTGGATCTCGACAGTGTGAAAGTCGTCGGATGCGACGGAACCGCTGTCAACACTGGACATAATGGCGGAGTTATTCGGCAGCTTGAGGAATTACTACAAAAACCGCTGCAATGGCTCGTGTGCTTATTACATGCTAACGAGCTCCCCCTGCGACACCTGTTTCAGCATTTAGATGGAGCAACTACAGGACCTAAGTGCTTCTCAGGACCGATAGGGAAATCTCTCACAGCATGCACGGAACTCCATATAACATCGTATGAACCTATATCTCCATTACAGCCACTGCCGCATGTTGACGTGAAGGCCCTGAGCACTGACCAGCAGTACCTGTGGCAGATGTGTCAAGCTGTCAGTGAAGGACACTGTCCCTGTGATCTAGCATTGCGAAAACCGGGACCATTGAACCACTCGCGATGGTTGACAACTGCCAACAGAATCCTCCGCCTCTCTGTTGGCCTCGATGCACCATCCAACAACATCAAAACTCTTGTCACATTCATCATCCGGGTCTACGCCCCAACATGGCTCGCCATCAAGACGCAGCCATCATGCAAAGATGGAGCCAAACATCTGCACGGGATGATGGTGAGAACACGGTACCTCTGCTCCTCTCTAAAGAAAGTCGTCGACCCGGTGATTCGGCGAAACGGCTTCTGCGGACACCCCGAGAACGTGCTATTAGCCATGATCATAGATGAGCGACCACATATAAGGGAACTCGGACTCAGAAGAATCATGAAGGCAAGATCACATGTGTCTGCAAACAAAATCCGCAGGTTTCGAGTGCCACCGCTCAACCTCGACGCGACCGAATACCAGGACATGGTCGATTGGCAGACTTTGACCGTGACGGAGCCTCCTGTTACGATGGATATGACGGACAACGAATTGAACGACATGATCTCTGCTCAAATTTCACCAAGTGTCCTCTTCCCTCGCTTCCCTTGTCACACACAGGCGGTGGAAAGATGCGTGAACCTAGTTACCGAAGCTTCAGCCGCTGTGTGTGGCGAGACGTCCCGCCATGGATTTATTCCGGCTCGCGTCGCTTCTCGGCAGCTTATGCCGAAACTTGAGTCTAAACGTGACTATCAATTCTGAATTAACCATGCATGCATAACTCAGACTCTATCGTTAGCATAATAGTGTGCCAAAATAACTAAAAATATATAGTCTGATGTTTACTCGTATTTTAGGTATTTTTGTGTAAAATCGTATATTATTGTAAACTTATAACGTCTGGTGGTCGATCAAAAGTTTGTCTGATTTTAATAAACGTTTTTGCATATTGTTCTATTAGTCCATTGGCAACTTTTAAAACCTCAAGTAAGTTAAAATTCACAAAATAAATTTTTTGGGCCATTTTCACTCCACCCTAGTGTGCATGTCGCCATCATGTTGGAGAGGTAATCCTGGATCATGTGTTTGACGCTCTCAAAATTGAGACATCAAAGTCTCCAGAAGCATCTTTGTTCCAAAGATTCCAGAAGAATTGGGAACGCATATCGCATGCAAAGGATGAAAGTTTAACCAAAATTGACATTTCAATGTACAATGACGATGCACAACAACTGCTTTTATCCTGCAAAAACAAGGTTTTAAGCACAATCCGCACAAGCGCTTCATACTGTAGGGAAGACTACAAGGAAATGGCACAACTCTGCCAGGTAGTCCTCGATGATGATGTCACAAAACAAGGAACACTCCACAGACCTGGGGCCATGCATAAAGCAAGGTGGATGTCAAAGATTCTTTATTCCATCAAAATATGCCTACTTGAAGAGCAAATTTCTGTACTACCTCGAGGAACTGTAACAACACAACATCAACAGGAAAAACTGAAGGAGTTTGTTGTTTTTGTTGTTTATATTTATTGTGATTGGTGGCTCATATGTCAGTCTGCTTCAAATGCCCCATGGTTTGATTTGTGCTTATACAAGACTCTGCTCAACTATAAAGCTGTCAACTCAATCATTTCAGTCAGCGCTGTGAAAGCCTTTGATAGACATTTGTGGTATTTAACCCCAGAACTGGTTGTTTTGGCACTGTTCAGCAATGCAGTACCTCAAAAGGAGCGTCGTGCCCTTGCAGATGTGTTACTGGCCATACAACCAGATGAAATGCCAAGCACTCCAAAACACCGCTACGGTTCTGGATATGGCAAACCGTCATTTCCAAAAATTACAGAAGCGACAACCCTGGCTGATCTTGTGAACGAGGACTCGTGGTTTACAGTGAACCTTCTTCACCTGGATATGACCTTCCTAACAGAGGATGTTGACAATTGGCAGAACAATGACCACTTCAAGGCAGCCAAGTCCATTGTGGATGGGTTAAATGTTGTGAATGACCCTGCGGAGAGAGCAGTAAAGCTCACAACTGATTTTGTTCAGCTGCAAGAGGAGAAGACCACTTCCAAAATCTTCTTCAAGTGGTTGAATGTGACCGCAAAGCGAGGCCAAATTTGCGGAAACGAGCAAAGTTGGAGTAGTGACATTGGCGTTGTGTTTTATACATTTTCAACTTTCAATCAATGTAAGTATAGTAATACCGAATATTTGTATATTAGTATTATAAGTAATACCGAATATTTGCCGAATATTCGGTGCATCACTACTAAATATATAAAAGTGGCCGGTGGCCACCCAGGACCACCTCTGATTTGATTTATTGTTTGCATACATACTTCTACCAACAAGTGTAACATTTGAGGGAATAGACATTAAAATCCAACAACTTTTTGAAAATCATGGGGCGTTTAATGCACCCTAAATTGGGGGTGCATTTTAATGAAATAGGTAATGCTAGGCTAGGTAGGTTAATTGACGAAAACGTACGAAAGCTGTATAGGTCGAAGCCTTCTTTAAACGTTGTGGGTCCGGGGAACGCGGGCCCGACGTGAAAAATAGTTTAAAACGCCGCCCCGTGGTAAAAAATAACTTAAACGTCTTTTATTTTAACGCGCGTAGTATTAGAAATAAATTAAATGAATTTAAGGATAATTTATTCCGGCAACTACGACATAGTTGCTATCACTGAAACGTGGTTAAATACCGTGACTCGGGACTTGTTGGGGGAACTTGATATACCGGGTTTTAAACTCTTTACTAATGATAGGTTACATAGGATTGGTGGCGGCGTTTTGCTGTATATTTGTAATTCCCTTAGGGCTATCGAGGTTAAGATAGATTTTCCGGCAGCAATTAATGCGATATGCGTTGAAGTTAGCGCGTAGTATTAGTTTTAATTTTGTTGTTGTTTATAGACGCCCGTTCAACGCCTCGATACCGATACTAGATTTTACTCACTTCTTGGTAACTTTATTGACAATCGGAATAGTATAATTGTCGGAGACTTTAACTGCCCTAATGTTAATTACGAGACTTTTACTGGTAATGAGGAGGGTTTGAGATTGATTTGAGTTCATGGAAGATAATTTTTTACGACAGATGGTTACCGAACCAACGCGCGGTGACAATATTTTAGATTTGGTGATGACGAACGGCGAAAATATAGTCGAAGGTTTAGAAGTAGGCGAGTTTAGAATGTAGTGATCATCAAATTCTTAGGTTTAAGTTATTGATAGAAAACACAGGAGAGTAACGTAATAGAATTTCCTGATTTTGTAGGGCTAATTTTGATAGTTTTGCGGATAGGATGAGAGTAGTGGACTGGGATAACTTATTTATGGGTAATGGCACAAATTTGTATTGAGAGGCGTTTAAAGAAAGTTCTATGAATAGTGAAAGGGAGTTTATTCGTCGTAGGCCCAAGCGCGCTAGAAATCAGGGTAGGCCCAAGTGGTGGACTAGGGAAATAGGCCGGTTCATAAACGAGCGTAACAGAGTGTATAGACTTAATTAGCGCAATGGCACGGCAGCTAAATTTAATAGATATATCAAGCTTAGACGTCAGGTTAAAAGATCAGTTAGGAATGCTAAGCGTAATTTAGAGATACTTATAGCTGCGGATAGTAAACATAGTCCAAAAAAGTTTTTTGAATACGTTAATAATCGTAAGCCGATAAAAGTAACATAGACACTCTAGTAGATGTTAACGGCGCTTTGGCTTGTGACGCTCAGGCGATGGCGGGTATTTTCAATAACTTTTTTGCGACAGTTTTTACCGTAGAAGACGTAAATAATGTCCCCGACGTGGACAATATCGTTCCATTTAGTAGCGAGATATATTTGGGATGAAATAACTTTTACGAGGGTGAGATTGCGCATTATATCGATAGGCTAAAAGTTAACAAGGCTACAGGCCCTGACGCTTTTTATCCCAGACATTTGAAAGATTTGAAAGCGTTATTGTAGGCCCCTTAACGAAGCTTTTTAATCAGTCACTCGAAACGGGGATTATTCCTGAAGACTTCAAATTAGCTAACGTCACGCCCATTTTTAAAAAAGGCGACCGCACAGTAGCTAGCAATTATAGGCCTATTAGCTTAACGTCAATTGTCGGTAAACTTTTGGAATCTGTAGTTAGGGATCGTATCATCGATCACTTAGAAAGTCGAGATTTGATTAATAGTAGTCAGCATGGGTTTCGACGCCATAGATCTTGTTTAACTAATTTGTTAGAATTTTATAACGAAATAGTGCGCGAATACGATAGGCATAGAGCGGCTGACGTTATTTATTTAGATTTTAAAAAGGCGTTCGATACAGTTCCGCATAGAAGATTAATTGCGAAGGTTAAAGCATACGGTATACGCGGTCAGGTAGCTAACTGGTCAGAGGAATGGCTTCGTGCTAGGAGACAGAAGGTCGTTGTTAATGCTAGTGAATCAGGGTGGTTGGATGTAGGTAGCGGTGTCCGACAGGGTTCAGTGTTAGGCCCATTGCTATTCGTAATTTACATTAACGACATAGATGTAGGATTGACTAGTAACGTGTCAAAATTCGCGGACGATACTAAAATAGGCGGTAAGGTTTTTAACGAGGACGATAGAAATAGGCTCCAAGACGATGTAAATAGGATTATGGAGTGGCCGGATAAGTGGCAGATGCAATTTAACGTAGACAAATGTAAAGTTTTGCATATAGGTTCTCGCAACAATAATTACACGTACACGATGGGTAATAGAGAGTTAGCGAGCGTTGACGAGGAAGTAGATTTAGGCGTACGCGTATCTAAGGATTTAAAAGTTAGGAACCAGTGCCTGGAGTCTTGCGCAAAAGCTAATAGGATGTTAGGCTTTATAGCGCATAATTTCGAATTTAAATGGAAGGATATTATATTGCCCCTTTACAAGTCTCTAGTCAGGCCTCATTTAGAATATGCCGTTCAGTTTTGGTGCCCGTATTTGCGTGAGGATATTGATAGGTTAGAAAGGGTTCAGCGTCGTGCCACGAAACTAATTCCGTCATTGCGCAACAAGCTTATGAAGATAGGATCAAAGAGTTAGACTTGCATTCACTTGAAACTTGGAGATTAAGGGGGAGCTTATTGAAGTTTTTGAAAATCGTTAATAACATCGATAACGTAAATTTTGACAAATTGTTCACTTTCGATAATAGCAATACTCGTAATAACGGATTTAAGTTGCGTGGCAAACGTTTCATTACTAATATCGCTAAAAACTTCTTTACGTTCAAAGTAATTGAGAAATGGAATAATCTTCCTGCGCCCGTCGTGAACTCTACCATCGTTAATGTGTTTAAAAACCGTCTAGATAGGCATTTTAAAAATATTAACGTTCTTTAAAATAAAAAAATTGGCAACAGCAGCTCTGGGGGTGGTAATCGGGGATGAGTCTGTTGACATCTAATGCCAGCTTGTGACATGGCAGCGTGTGATATGCCAGCAAAAAAAAAATATTAGACCAACACGAACTTAGTTGTAGCTTGTTGAGTAAATTAACCCACTTTTTGTTATTCTTTATACCCTTTTTTTCTTCTTCTCTCCTTATTTGCATGTCTGTAACTCTCTTTATTGCATGTCTGTAGTTTGCATGGTATGACGCCTTTCCAGCCTGGTGGACTGCATCCTCTACCTCCCTATGGAGTGGAGGATCGGTCTGCAACAGCTGGAAGAATGTGTTGCTTTGAGTTAAGAATGTGTTGTTCTTGAGTTAAGAATGTATTGCATGGTTTGTAAGCGTTCTTATTTTACTTCTTTTCATCTTTCACCCCTTTCCGGCAGAGTGGGCTCTACCTCCCTATGGAGTAGAGGACCGTCCTGCAATCTTTCCTATTCTCTCCGACTATTTTTCTGACTTGTCGGCAGTGGCCGCCGGATGATGATGGTGCAGGGGTCCCCAACCTTTGTGTGCCGAAGAGCACATTCAAGACTACCGGTAGTGCGGCGGGCACCATTTACTTTTACAAGGCAAATTCAAGGCAGTACGATGAACAAGGATGGGCTAACTAAGAATCTTAGAAAATTATCAAAACGATAACTTAATTTATTTATAAAGAAATAATTATTTTCAAATAAATGAGCATCTGTTTCTGTAATTAACTACTAAAATTTAATAAAATGTTAAGTATGTTACATATTTTAAATATTTAGTAACTAAATATTTAAAATATGTAACATAACATTTTATTAAAAATTTAAATAAAAACTTATCAATCGTAGTCAGTCAGTGGCGGGCACACGCCAAAGGGTCGGCGGGCACCATGGTGCTCGCGGGCACAGGGTTGGGGACCCCTGTCAGATGGTGAGTCTTTTTTCTCTTTTTCTGAATGAATGTTAACCCACGAATGATAGGTGTTGCTACTTACTTAACCCCTTATTCTCTTCTCTTAACCCCCTACTCTTTCCTTTCTCTCGGGCTAACCTTAGAGTGGATCTTAGGGTCTTTGTTAGCCTTAGCTTCTGTAGATCTGTAGATCTGAAAAGACAATTTTCTACATTTCTTGTAGATTTTTTCAGATTTTTGATTTAGAGATTGTGAATGAAAGATTTCATAAAACAAAACTTTCAAGTGATAAAAATGAGTGGAAGAAGTTTGAATTCCGAAAACTTCAATTAACTATATCGAGGCTCTGAATCAATACTTTCACGAAATATAATTTACCTTTGCGTGGCCGGGAATGTTTTCACAATTTAGGAATATACGCGAAAATATAGGAAAAAGAAATTGTATACATATTTACATAGAAAACATACAGTATACTGGAAAAAAAAGTAGAAGGAATACGAATACGAACACGAGACATTATAGACCTATCAGTGATCTATAAGTGAGTAAACAAACATGCGTAAATTACAGTTCTCAATTAGTGTATATGAATATTTCATTTTAGAAACTTTATTGAGGTTTACGTTCATAGAACTAATTATTTTTAAAATTACTTCATCAGATAAGGCTTTCGGAGTGTTTCAAAATGATATACATAACGATCCATTAGCTTAATTCCCCGATTTTACACGAGTTTTATTTTCAAAATCGAGCTTTTCTACCCGGGCTCATAAAAAAATGGAAGTAAAAAACATGAGCATAATCCAGAAATACCAATGGTATCTACCAAAGTAAAAGCATTAACAAAATTACCACTGGAATTCCTTTGCTAAATTTTTTGTCTCAGAAAGACCCTGTGGATAAATATTTTGCACCTTCCCTGAAATAACAGAAAATGAGACAACATTGAAAAAGTGAAGGTTTCATTCCTGAAAATTCCATGACAATCAGACGGAATGTGAACCCTTCAGCCTGAACTGAGCAATAACAAAAATATTTATGACAAATAGAATCTTGCGCTCTAACATTCTAAATAATATTAATAATAACAACAAGAATCTGTTACGAGAAATTCTTAATTTTAGCAGCGCTAATAAAAATCTGCTATAAGAAATTTTTATTAAATTTAGCAAAACAAATAAAACTGGCTTCGCGGAATCTAAACATTCAGAGAGAAAACAAGAAAAATCCACTTGGCAGAGGTATTAATAAACTTAAACAAAACAATATATGATATATATTCCTTCGCGATCATAAAAAGTGAACAAAAACTTATACGTTCTTCCGTGATAAAATGTGATTATAATAAATTTCCTGACATTTCTACTTCTTGACCTTTTTCTCTCTTCCTTTGATTTTTCCAACACACACACACACACACACTATCGCTCTCTCTCTATCTATCTATTTATCTATATATATATATATATATATATATATATATATATATATATATATATATATATATATATATATATATATATATATATATAATTTCCTGCATAAAAAATAAAAAACTATTTTCTTTAAATCTAATAAAAGCTTTAAAAACGGAAACTAAAGCAAAGTAGAGAGAGAGAGAGAGAGAGAGAAAAGAGAGAGAGAGAGAGAGATGCAGACACACCCACACACAGAATATAGTATATATATATATATATATATCTATATATATATATTGACTGAATGTCTAACCAGATTCTCTCCATATTAATCAATGATGGCATGTCTCTCATGGTTTCTTTAACCTTTCACAGATTAATCCTCGCCCGCTCTCAATCGATACAAACCCAAAAGGAATCAATGTTAGCCACACCACACCAAATACAAACTATATATATATATAGGTAGAGAGAAAGGCGGATAGACAGACAAATATAGAAGGATGATTAGAATGGAATCTGGAGGCGAAACAGACTGTAAAGAAGGCTTTTAGAACAAAACTTTGCTCATCTTTTAGCCTTAATTATCGTTGGCATTGGCGGAAATTTCCATAAAAAAGGTGTTTAAAGAATCTCTTTTCAAAAGGTGTTTATGAGGATGCGATGATGAAAGGAATCGACCCGGCGATGCGAAGAACTCCAAAGGGAGGAAGGGGGAAACTGCCTTATTATTATTATTATTATTATTATTTTGGGCTGAAAACACCATTTCCAGGCTTCAATTTTACTGATGGATGACATGCAAAATTTCTGTTGGAACGAGTGCTTAGACGTGTTACCGGTGTTTCAGGAGGCCCTTTTCAAGGGATGGAACCACTCACCCGTGGTGGCATACGGTCAGAAATGGTGAATCGAATCAGGTAGGGTATTAACAGGTTGTAAATCGGATTCACTATGCACTGAAATTATGTAACAACTTTAATTATATAATCGGATTATATATATAGGCCTACACAGTGTATATATATATATATATAATACTAGTCAGAATGGACCCCTGTTCCTGCATGGAACAAAGAACCCTTCTGGGATATTAAAGCCACTATGGTCCAAATAAGTAATAGTAAATGACAAATACTAAAGTTTTTCTTTTTCATGATGGAAGCCCAAAGCGGGCAACGGGTCACTGCAAAAAGGGCCCAAAATATAGCTTTCCTCACTAGCTGGTGACAGTTATTATAAAACATTTAAAACAAAAAATAAAAATTAACAGCATCCATGGACTGAAACTACAAATATTTTCCTATCATGAAGCCATGGAATATATTGCATAGAGAAGACCTTATGAGTAGCTTGGGTAATCGAGTTATAATTATATGAGTTCCGAATTCTTGGCATAAGACCAGCACACGAGGGGCGATCAGAAAATAAGTTTACACGGCGTATAATTTCGTAACTAAAGAACCTACATTGATTATGTTTGTATCAGGTGAATTCGTTAATTATTGTTGGCAACACTGCACGTCGATTCGGCTGCCATCTACCGTACATTGGTTATATCAGTCAGTTGAACATGGCGGCTCGACTGGAACAGTGTCCTGTCATTTCTACAACGATATTCCGAGTCTGTCAGTGGTCAAGAATTTTTCGAGCGCATTGTCACAGGAGACGAGACATGGGTTCATCACCGTACTCCGGAAACAAAACGTGCCAGTATGGAATGGAAACACCCTGGGTCCCCGCGACCAAAGAAGTTCAAGATTGTGAGGTCCGCTGGTAACGTGATGGTTACCGTGTTTTGGGACCACAAAGGCGTTTTGCTCGCAGACTTCATGCAAAAAGGCACAACAATCAATGCAGCTGCATATTGTTTAATACTGGAACGTTTACGAGCGGCCATTAAACGTAAACGTCCTGGACTGTTTCAGTTGAGCCGCCATACTCAACTGACTCATGTAACCAATGTACGGTAGATGGCAGCCGAATCGACGTGCAGTGTTGCCAACAATGATTAACGAATTTACCTGATACAAACATAATCAATGTGGGTCCTTTAGTTACGAAATTATACGCCGCGTAAACTTATTTTCTGACCGCCACTCGTATATAGTGCAACTCTTCTAGTTATCTCAGGTGATCAAGAGACAGTGTAGTTAGCAAATATTTGTGAAGCTGAGCATCTTGGAAGTAACTTAAGCAGCAGTCTAAAAAATTTTATAACGCAAATTAAGACTTCCGCCAGAACCTTTTTTTTTTAATAATTGGTCCAATACTGCTGCCCATAAATATTAGTGCAGAAAATCTGAAAAATTGTTTTTAGTTTCACTTTGGCAAAATTTGAAGTTCGTTACTGCCTTTTTTTGTTTTATTACAAAAACTTCGATATTTTTTCATTATGGTTGAGTCATCATTCAAGGAACTGGTGATAATTTAACTCAAATACTTGAAATTTATATTAGCTTAGTGGATTCACATTTCATTCTGGAAATAATGTGTCCCAGCGAGAAAAGGACGTTTAGTGAACGACATAAACGTTTTATTAACGTTCTGTAAACGTTTATTACGTTCAAAAATATACCATTTCTTGATGGGATTACCTGATTGGTTTGACCTTTACGGGATGGAAATACGTAACCTTGGTTATGTATATAGGGTAATTACAAAGTCCTTGTACAACTTTAATAATTATACTTTCATATGCCTTTACAGTTTGTTTCTATCACGTGTACACCAAACGTTGTCAAAATTTAGTTTTTAACACTACATTACAAATTTCTAGGCCTCAACATAACCGCCCTAAACAGTTCCAATAAAAATCAAGCATTTCACTGGGATTCTGGACGAGTTGACATTTTCTGATGAGACAACATTCCACATTAGTGGCAAAGACAACAGTCATAACTGCCGCATTTGGGGGACAGAGAAACTCACGAAGTTTGGTAACATGAAAGTGACTCAGCAAAAATCAATGCTAGTGCATTCTCAGAAAGTCATGCATCATTGGTCCCTAGCAGACAGCACCTTCTTACAGGAAGAAGGTGCTTCCTGCCACTGTGCTTTGACTATGCGGCAGTTCCTCAATGAATCTTCCCAGCCAAGTGGGTCGGTAGAGGTGAACCAATTGCTTGTCCACCTCATTCACCTAACTCGTCCCTAGTGGACTAATTTTTATGGGGCCATGTTAAAAGTGTCGCTTGCTCATCAAAACCACATTCTTCGGATGAACCCATAGCCAGAATCAAAAGTGCACTTCATGAACTCACTCAGCAGCAACTGGAGAATGTTTTCAGGGCTTTGGAAAATCGGATTGAATGATGTATCCAGAAATATAGCGGTTATGGTGAGGCCTAGAAATTTGTAATGTAGTATATACACAGTATATATATATATATATATATATATGGTATGTGTGCCTAATGTGCAAAGTGATGTGGTCTGAAGCATGAAGAACGCATATATACTGTAATGATCGAAATGAGTGATCCGAATAGGAAAGTGGAAGTTGGCTCTGAGCCGGGAGTGATTGGGAAAAATGGTGTGCCCGGAATAAATGACATTAGCGACAAAATAAAATAATTGGTTGTGGAAAGAGGTTTCTGTGTTACAAATACATACTTCCAGCCAGACTTGACACAAGTAAATCGACCGAGTAAAACCCACCCCGTTAAAAACTAGTAACTCCCGCTTCATAAAACCCATTAAGTCTGCTTTAAACTGGGCTTTCTAAAATTGTAAATTTTATGCAAATTTGAAAGGAAAACACTTACTCTCATTAAATATTATCGTAAAATAAAGGTTAATACATTTTTCATTCCTATATATTCATTTTTATGAAGACATTCCGTGTAATAGTCATTTCAATTTTTTCATTTCTTTGTTTCTTATTTTGGCATTTATATCATGTGTGATTTGTTCCTGCCTACTTTTTGCCGTAGTATCTTTAGCTATCTGTGCATAGTACTCAGTTTCTCTCTCTCATACTTTCTATATCTCTATCTGTCGAAAATAAATAAGTATTTTCCCTTTATGAATGAGCTATGATTCGGTCATTCTTGATACTGCTGCATCCAACTTGAATTAATGTAATTGAACTATCTGACCTGGACAAATCGTTTTTCATCGCTTTTGCTACTTCATAGATTTTGTTATGCAATTCAGAGGTATTTTTTCTTGTTTGGAGGTTAATAGCATGGAGGTCATGGGTGCGATAAAAGTCCTTGTAGGAAGAAAGTGCTTGAGGTTTGCATGAAAGTGTATCGAGACCAAAACTGATGTGAGGCGCTTGTTTGGCCTGCTAGTTCACACTGTCAAAAGTGAGAACAGCTGAGATGAATAATTTAAGAAGCATGAGTGGTGTAAAACGAATTGACCACTTGAGAATGGAGGATGTTCGGTTAAAGTGTGAAGTAAAGAGAGTATGAAGAGAGGATAATATGCTGCGTTCATATGGTCATGTGGAGAGAGTAAATAATGATAAGAGTTGTGGAAAGGTTAGTGTGTGAGTGAGTGCATAGCTGTAACAATGTATAAGAAGACCACGCGAAAGATGGAAGGATTTAATTACTGTGTGAATAAAACAGTTGATATAAATATGATGCGAGTTAATGAGAAAGAGAGAAATGGGAGGAGTTTGTGAGGTATGTAAATAGAGACACTGGTCTCACCTGACACGCACTAGAGATTGAAGTAGTACTTTATTTCAAGTGGTGATACCGAAGCGTCCTTCTAGGTATAATTAATTTGCTTTCCCACCCCATGACAAATAGGAAATAGGTTTTTAGATAATGCGTGTGTGACACACACACACACACACACTATCTAAAAGCCTATTTGCACACACTGTGTGTGTGTGTGTGTGTGTGTGCATGTGTGTGTGTGTGTGTGTGTACGTGTGTTGACGACACTTTGGATTGAGTTAATAAGTATAGGTAAAATGTAAATGCACATTTCAAACATTGACAAGAAAAATGTTTTTCCTTTTCGTGGCAAATTACTTCATAACTAATAATAAGGCCTTTTGAGTCTTATTTTTTACCTGAAAACCCCACCCCACCCCTCCCTAAAAAATGAAGTTCATAGTTGTGTTATTTTTAATGAAAAATTCAAAACTGAAATTACTTTTAAAGCCATACTCTAAGATTTAATAAAGGCTAATTTTTTAAAATTTCAATAAGACCTGAAAAGAAACATTTCACAGATTACAAACTTCTTGTCCTTTTTTTAAGTATCCACAAAGTTAATCATAAGATTAAAAAAAAATAACTCGCTATTCACTGATGTTCTAACGCGCACGCACGCACGCACTCATGTACACACACCCGACACACACACACACACACACATACAGAGATTCGTTTATTTCTTGTAAAATATGAGTAAAATATAAGTAAATAATCCATATGAAACGGATTAATGTACAGCAAAAGCTCGTTTTAGAGAATATATATATATATATATATATATATATATATATATATATATATATATATATATATATATATATATATACAGTATATACAGGGTGGGCGGAAAGCAGCTCCCTATTTTGGATTGGTAAAAAAATACGTATATTATCCATTTATTTCAGAAGAAATAATATGAAAAGGTAGGCATACATGGTAGGTTTTCTCTAAAATTCAATGTGGGCTCCAACTCTTTCCACCAGCTTCTGGAGCCGCCCAGGAATGGCGTCCACTGACTTTAGCAGGAACTCCGGCGGGATGGAGGACATGACTTCCCGAATTCGGTCCTCCAGTTCTTCCAATGTCCTCGGTTTGGTGCGGTAGACTTCTTCCTTTACCCACCCCCAAAGAAAGAAGTCGCACGGTCTGATATTTATGCAAGATGGCGCCCCTCCGCACTTCGCTCTTGTTGTCCGTGAGTGGCTGGATGCCCACTTCCCTGGGCGTTGGATGGGTCGTCGTGGTCCACATCAATGGCCAGCCAGGAGCCCCGACTTGACACCGTGCGACTTCTTTCTTTGGGGGTGGGTAAAGGAAGAAGTCTACCGCACCAAACCGAGGACATTGGAAGAACTGGAGGACCGAATTCGGGAAGTCATGTCCTCCATCCCGCCGGAGTTCCTGCTAAAGTCAGTGGACGCCATTCCTGGGCGGCTCCAGAAGCTGGTGGAAAGAGTTGGAGCCCACATTGAATTTTAGAGAAAACCTACCATGTATGCCTACCTTTTCATATTATTTCTTCTGAAATAAATGGATAATATACATATTTTTTTACCAATCCAAAATAGGGAGCTACTTTCCGCCCACCCTGTATATATATATTTGAAGTCAAAGTTTTGTCGAACGTGAACTTTTCAACATATTTTTTTTATTTAAAATAAATCTACTTTCCTAAAATTTAAAAATTTACTCAATTATAGAATTTAAATAACAATAAGAAAACACTCTAAATCAGCTAATGCTGTCTGTCTGTCTGTCGCACCCTAAAACACGGAAACGGCAATTCGAGAAAAAAATATTAGGTAAAAGTTACTTAAAATTAATCGAAGCCTACGGGAAAATTATAAATAAAGTTGAAATCGGAGATTGTTTGTTTTTGTATGTTCCCATTCGGGGAAATATTAAAAAAAAAAATGACCCCTGTTGACTGTTCAAGTGTGGTATTTTTACCACGGGCTTCTGCTAGTAAAAAAATAATAGCAGAAAATTATTTCCATATCGGGTAAAATACTAGACCACTAAGTTTCAGTATTAATACAGAAATTAAGTTAGTACCCACATCTTTTGTGTATATATATATATATATATATTATATATATATGACACACACAGACCGTGCATGGAACAAGGAACTCTTCTAGGAAAATTAAATCCACTATAGTCCGAATAAGCAATGGTAAATGACAAATACTATAGTTTTTTATTTTAATGATGCTAGTCCGACGTGGGCAACGGGTCACTCCCAAAGTGGTCCCAAAAATATAGCTTCCCTCACCAGCTATCTGCAAAGCAGATAGGATCCAGCTTTGGGACAGGATCTAGGGTTTAAAGCAGCCTGGCCCAGCTACATTTAGAACTTCAATATAAGCAAATGACTCGCTGCTTTCACGTCAGATTGAATACATCAAAGAAAAAGGGGTAACTATTAAATTTTTAGCCAAAAACCAAAACTTTACCATTACTTTACCATCATTTACCATTACTTATTCGGACTATAGTGGATTTAATTTTCCTAGAAGAGTTCCTTGTTCCATGCACAGTCGTGTGTATCATAAAAAACTCAGGGAACCATTCTGAGTTCATTCCCATCATGAAGCGGACATGTTATGTGCCTTGAAAAGTGGACGCTCAATTCTGCCAGTTGAGGTTTAAGTTTTGGTTTTTGGCTAAAAATATAATAGTTACCCCTTTTTCTTTGATGTATTCAATCTGACGTGAAAGCAGCTAGTCTTTTACTTATATTGAGGTTCTAAATGTAGCTGGGCTAGGCTGCTTTAAACCCTAGATCCTGTCCCAAAGCTGGATCCTATCTGCTTTGCAGATAACTGGTGAGGGAAGCTATATTTTTGGGACCTCTTTGCGAGTGACCCGTTGCCCACGTCGGGCTAGCATCATGAAAAAGAAAAAACTATAGTATTTGTCATTTACCATTACTTATTCGGACTATAGTGGATTTAATTTTCCTAGAAGAGTTCCTTGTTCCATGCACGGTCTGTGTGTATCATAAAAAACCTCAGGGAACCATTCTGAGTTCATTCCCATATATATATGGGATGAATTTCACAATTAGACACGTGAAATGAATGAATGATGCAAACCCGCAAGGAAAAAGAAAAATGATTCCAAGTTCTTTCGTGTATTCAGAAGTACACCTCGTCAGGAAATGACGAGGTGTACTTCTGAATACACGAAATGCCTTGGAATAATTTTTCTTTTTCCTTGTGGATTTGCATCATGTATATATATATATATATATATATATATGGGCTGAATTTCACAATTAAACACGTGAAACTAATAACTAATACACACTCACAAGGAAAAATGAAAAGCGATTTCATATCGCTTTTACTTTTTCATATTTTTCTAAAGGAACAAAAGCAATGACGAGAAAACAATACCGATGAAGTGTATAAATAAAACTGTATACAGATACTCTGAAAAAAAAGGAAGCTTTAGATACAGAGTTGGACGCATTTTTCAATATAAACATGGTTATTGTAAATATGAAGTAAAATGAAAATTCTATCATCTCGCTATTCATAAACTAACGCGATATGGAAACTGCAAATACATTAAATAGTGTTTTTATCATTACCCTTCGCCAACGACCGTAGTTTAGTGGGTAGTACCGTTTCCCCTGAGCGAAATGACGACGTTGCGCGGAGGGTGTTCGATTCCCGATGGTGTTGGTAATAATAACCTGGGAGTTTGCGTAAGGAGTTCGTTGGCCTAATTTTTTCATAGATTTAATATTGGTTAACTTAGACTAAAATCATGACCACGTGTAAAACCAATAAAACGAGTAATTACCAACCTCCCGCAGAAAAATAGTAAATTCTAATCTGAAAAGAAGCGTAAACGCTTCCATTAAGAGTATATTACAGATTAACATAAAATATACTTAACAAATTGTACTTATTTCGGTTATTTTAAGATTATGTTCTATTTTAAACTTCAAAGTTTACTTTAAATATTCATCCACTGACTCATAATGTATATGTTTAATGGTTGAGATATTCTGTTCATAAACTGTTTCATCCCTTCAAAGGTTCGGCAATTTCTTTGCTTTTTGTTTTTTTCCAAAGGCCAAAAAAAAAAAAAAATATTTTGAATTTTCTCACTCTCAGCTCGGATATTTCTTTTGAATCTTCATTTAATGAGTCGCCTTCTTTCTAAAGAAGTCCAAGTGTATAATCCTTTAGTAATGATTTTGGCCAAATAGAAACAGTTTTGGTTTTCTTTGATAACTTCTATTGTTTTTTTTTTATGCTTTCTATTTAACTGAGACGCTTTCATAACTAGTTTGTTCATTTTGTAAACTTTCTTAATTTTTTTTTTTTTTTTTTTTACACATTTTCTTTATTTTCACTCAGCCTCGTTTCTACTTTCTTTTATTTATTTTGTGACGAAATATATTCTCCAACAAACTTCTGCCACCGTCTTCTCAATTCATGACTGATTTAATTTCCAATCTTGCATATTTTAATGTAATCTTCTTGGCGAGATTTTTGTTCTTTCGTGGGATTTATTTTTTGTTCTTTTTTTTTATTTTACATAGCCAAAATGTCGGATTGGTGTCGGAAAGAAAAAATCGGAGGGAGTTAATCAGTTTATTTCTTGTGCATGTTTTGTAAGTTTTTGGAGAGAAAAAAAGTTGTTTTAATTCTATTACTTGACTATAGCTGTTGCATTAATCGGTGGTGAAAATTACTTCTTCGCATCTTACATTGTCTGAATCCATAAACCTTCCAGATTTCAAGGTCTCTTGCCCTGAAGAGAGCTCAAATGCTGGCATTTACGCGGAATTCCTCGGCGTGGAATAAATAAAGTGTGACCCGAGCTCGCAGAGAGGGTGGAATGCGGGCAGTGCAAGACGAGATGGTTCCGGCGATCTAGACATTGGATCTAGATGTAAACTGGTTTTAGGATTCGACGCCATGCACTCGAGGTTGGCTGTAGCCATTTTGGACGTGTTTCTTATTGGCGCTTTGAAGTATATTCTTAAAACGAGATAACTCCGGAAGCTCGCGCTTCTCACAGAAGTATTCATTTGAAGAGGTAAAAAGTAAGGGTGCTAAGATAACACTGACGAAAGGATTTTTTATTTACAGTATCACTCTTCCAGCACAATCTTCTGCACGACTATCCCCTTACCTTCAACAATACACAACTCAGTCCTTCCTCTTAATATTCTTGGTGTTTCTTTTTCTCGTGATTTTTCTTGGAAAGATCATATATACACACTGTCTTTCTAAAACAGCTTCTAAGAGGTTAGGTGTGCTGTACCTGCTTCACAGTTTCTTCACCCCACTCAGTTGCTGTCTCTGTACAGGGGTCTTGTCCGCCTCTGGATGGAGTACGCTACTCATGGGTGTGGTGGCTCAACCCACACAGCTCTACTTGACCAGGTGGAATCAAAGACTTTTCGTCTCATCAATTCCTGTCTCTTACTAACTGTCTTCACTCAATCTCTCTTCATCGCAATGTTGCCTCACTCTCTCTTTCCTATCACTTTTATAAAGGACACCAGTTGCTCTTCTGAACTCTCTAACTGCATGCCTTTCAACACGCTCTCACACATTCTCATTCCTTTTCTGTCGAACTCCCTAACGTAAGGGTTAATCGGTATTTTCAATCTTTCATCTACTCATCCAGTAAACTCTGGAACAATCTTCTTCAATCCATCTTTCCCCCTGTCCAATCTTTCAAACGCAGTGTCCAGGCATTTCAAAACCCCTGGGCCTCGTTTTTTCTATGGGTGTGGGTTTGCCATCATTTACCCTTGGCCCCTCATTCCTGCATGAAAAAGTATTTACTATCAGTGAATTTGCCATGTTTTTACTCTGTTGTTACAGTTTGGTGGTGCCATATATATATATGGACGTGCCGGGAGTACCTGGCTATGTAAGGTGGAGATTACAAGAAACCAACTCACTACTTCACCAGGTCAACTCGAGAGGAGGGGCAACAAGCTTGACCTTCGTGAAATGAGGAATCATCGCACGGAACATTTGAAAAGTTGAAAGGAAAGATGTATGTATATATATATATATACAGGGTGTCCCGTAAGTCTGGACCCATAGGGAAAATAATAAAATTACAAAATAGTCCAAAAATTTATTACATAATCTGTTCAAAGTGTCCGCCGTTGTGTCGCACACATAGTTGAAGACGCACTCTCCACTGCGACATCACTTTTTGAATCACAGTCGCAGAAATTTCTTGACACGCCTCCACAATGCGTGCTTTAAGGTGGAAAATGTTCTGAAGTTTGACCTCGTACACTTTGGCTTTCAAGTGGCCCCACAAATAAAAATCATAATAAAAAATAATAAAAAAATAATAATAATAAAATAATAATAATAACATAATAAAGAAATATATTATAAATCCCTATGGGTCCAGACTTACGGGACACCCTGTATATATATATATATATATATATATATACACACACACACACACACGACCATCCAAATGCATAAGCTGGTTCCTATTTGTGGTTAGATCTAAGCTACTATTGTCGATATCGAACCTAATGCGCACTAGGTTATTAAAAACTTATGTGCAAGTTTTCCATACAATATTACTCTTTATTCATGCATTTATACATGAAATATTAAGACTAAATCGGTGAATTAGCGTATCTTGAGCAAAACGAAAAGAAAAACAGGATGAACGTACGAAATTAATGTATTAGTCATTGAAATAAGTGTAATCATATATCGCCTTACCTATTATTCATAAACAATCAGATAGTGTTTACGTGCCATCCGATATTTACTTCAAAGTTCACACGGTATAATCATCAGACTGTAAAGTAGCAGGTTGCAAAATCTATACATGAGAAGTCAAATTTATAGCATATGAAAATATTCTTTAATCTTTTACAACCCCAAAAGAATAATTATGTTTTTAAGCAAAAGGCTGAGGCATTTTCATTTGTATGCATTCTATTTTTGAAAGTATGTAAACGTCTGTTATAAAAAAGAAGGGGACCATATATTTCCATCAAAATTTTAAAATTTCAAACTTTTAATTAAAAACAGAAGATTTCAATTTTACTTTACAATGGTTATCTTCAGTTTTTTAAGTGTGACGTACTTCCATTATTCAAAAAAGGTGATTAGGAATGAGATTGAGAGAGTATTATTTCATTGCTTCAGAACAGCTGTTACCTTTATTCTTCTACAACGAATTAACTGGTCCATACTTTCACCAGATCCATCATCCACTCTCTCAAAACAAAGCATGTTAGAAAGTAGATTATATCACGTAACAAACTTACAGCGCACCGAGGTGAAAACGATTTTAAAAGGAACGTTGAAAGCATCCAAAATACTGCTAAAATGTTTCTGGGCAAATTTAAATACAAGAAAAACTATGTCGGAACGACATCAAAGTTCCCTCCTATATTTATGACTTTGACTTTGGTACAAAATCCTGATTCTTTCTTTGGACACAGCGCTTTATGATGATACATATGTGTATGAAGTTTCATCAATTTATGTTGAGTAGTTCAAAAGTTATAGCGTGGACCTCAATTTGACTTTTGACCTTTGACGAAACAATCTATTCTTGCTTGCGACACATTGTCTTGCAATGATATATACGTCTATGAAGCTTCATCACTTTATGTTAAGTGGTTCAAAAGTTATGACGTGGACCTCCATCTGACATCTATTTGTGACCTTGACCTTTGATGCGGGAACTTATTTTGGTTATTACACTTCGAATTTTAATGATCCATACGTATATGAAGTTTCATCAATTTATGTTGAACAGTTCAAAATTAAAAGCTCGGACAAAAAGTGTGATGAACGGACGAATGTCCCTTCCAAATTTATTTAGTCGTGGACATAATAATTACAGACTGTACGTAGAGATGCACGCAGTATTAATAGATGTAAAAGCTATTATAACAAAGTTTATCAATGCACTAAACAACCTTAAAACAATGTATTTCCAGTATTAGAATAAATAATTTGTTTTATATAAATTGGATTTAGTTAATTCTAATTAAGCTTCCAAGTATAACATAAAAACCATTTACATATTAAAAACCTTTATCCTTCAATCTTTTTAATGAGCAAAAAAACATTTTGCAGGTATTTTTTAATATAAACATGAATAGTGGTTTTAGTGACATCAAAGAGAGATTATATATTATATATATATATATATATATATATTATTACAGAAGTATTACAGAAGTTACAGGTACCAAAGACTTACTACATGTAAATTTGAGGTAGTAAGAAGTAGAAGAAGAAAGCAAAGGATAAAGCGAAACACTGAACTACATAATCTAATCTATACCATACATACTGTATTTTTTAATTTCTTAAGTAGAAGAGGCATCGTGTTATCGAAGCGAAGCATTATTTATGTCTCTCCGCATTATAATATGACGTCTCCTGTTCAACCCAAGTCCAATTTTTGATCGGAATTGGATTTGGGAAAAAATATCTGTTCCAAAAATTAACGATATCATAAGAAAAAAAGTTTTGCGCTATTAAATTTTGAAAACATTATTCCTGGTTAAGCTCTCATTATCTAATTTAAAAAGGTGCTCGAAATCTGCAATATGAAATCTATTAAATATTTTAAAACTACAACAAGGTGGTCTCCTCGCCTTCTCTTTTCTAGTGAATACAGATAAAAGTTCTGCTAATCTGTTTTTCGTACTCAAAATGTGATCGAACTGAAGACTTATACAATGGTAATGTGATGATGTCTTTAGATTCGTGCGCGAAATTTCGCTATACGAGCATAAACCCCAATACTTTATTAGTTTCCTTAATGATTTCGACGCATTGATTTGAAACTTAACGAGAAAGGGTATTAATTTGTTTTTCAATTCTTTCGAGCTTAAAAAAAAAAAAAATCAGGATTATTACTCTATCATTACCGGACTCGAACGCCTCTCCCTGAGATATCCATTATGCAATTACGTACAGGGTACTCTGCTTCACCGTGCAGTAACGAGTGTGTTTAACAAATTGAATATTTATAGTGTTGCTCTACATTACAATTTTATTAATAACTTTTTTTCTGTGAAAAACATTTTTGCATTTATAAACTTTACAGTAAAAAATATTTAAAAATTACGCTGTTTTGAAACTAAAACAACTATTATTAATTCCTTATGTAGGTTTATGTAATGAATGGGTTTGTATGAAGCATTACCATTTCGTAGCAGTCGGCCACAGAAGGTTAGGTCTGGTTAAGTCTGAATCTGTAAATTATTAACAAAAGACAATTATATGCGCTTTATTTCCTGCATGAAATTAATGCATTCCCGATAACATAGACCGCCATAGGCAATAGGCATACAAGCGGTTTGCATTATACATATGCATTCATTGCGGATGCGCTACAGTAGGTAAAATTGGCAGATATTTTAAATATTTGTCGATAAACGAGTATATCCATCATAGCAAAAAATGAAAAATGATCATGTTAAGATGGAAGTTATTCATATTTAAGACTTTAGTCATGTTCTTAAATATTGTATACAGTATACTAAATATTAACCACCATATATATATATATTAGGGCAGAGTGAAAATGATAATTTACAATGGCACACTGATATTTATTGTAGTTTTTGCTGAGAAAAACAAATGTGATGATACAAATTGTGCCAGGTTTCTCTAACCGCCTCATTTTTCCATGAATACAATTTAACAAACAGAAAATACAGTTTTCATCAAGTATACATCCGTCAACATTACATGATATGAATAACCCACATTAATGTCATTATGAAACCACAATCATAAATTTTTATAACTTTATTATTTATATTTTTGCGTCATTCCCAGATTTAAGTATTCCTGCCAAGCTCGTACTGTATACTTGTACGCATCTTGTCTTCTGACTCCCCAGGTACCACAGTTCGCCTGACAGCCAGCTGCAGTAGTTGTCCCCCAGCTATAGAATCTAGAGGTAAGAAGCTAGTGAGCATGCTATGAGAAATGAGATGAAAAAATATCCTGTCACACTTGTTACAATGTACATTTGACTGACGTGAGTAAATTGAGTAAATATTTGTTGTTTTTCCTTAAGCAATTAAAATTCACTGAAATTTATTTGAGTTTTTGTTCTTATTTTTCAGTTAATAATTCACCTATAGAAAAGCAGAGATGGAATCAGCATCCCACAAACCAGTGCCTCTACAACTGAAACACATCCTTCTTCACATCAAGCGAGCAACATCCCCTCTTGCAGCAACTGTACACCAACATCTTTCCACGCAGCAACATCTACACTTTCAAGATCCCATGCTATTCAGCAAGGAAAAAATTTGTGAGCATAAGGCATTCTAGGCAACATTGTATGTTTGGAACTGCTGAGAAGTTGCCTCATAATCTTTTGACAACTAATTTACAAGTGGCTCGGTACTTCCTCTATCTCAGAGAAAGGAAAAATGCACCTAACAAGCCAATCATCAGACAAATAACTCAGGAGCTACTAAAACTTTGGCAGCAAGCATCAATCCCCACAGTTTAGGAAAAAGCTGTGTTTTAAAAGGTACCAGATTCATAGAAAGAGGAGCAACGTTGAGTAGATTAAAAACATCAGTAAAACTAAAAAATGAGTACAGTATATGAATAGTCTCAGTAATTTGTTTGATATGTGTCTGTAAATGTAATTTAAAATCTCATACAAACATAGGATGCAGTGATGATTGTGAAGAAATTCACATAGATCGCATATGTCGGAAAGAAAAAAAGTACCAAAAGAGGAATTACAGTTTCTACTTGATCAGAGGAGTGATCGTAAAATGTACATAGGTAGTGTAGATGTGCCTGTCACAAAAACTTTACTAAAGAGATGCAAGAGGAAGCTCTCAGAACAAGTAAAAAACAAAACCATCAATCGTTCCAATGAAGTTCGACCTTTGAGCTTAGTAGAAATTTCTTCGGATGAAGACAGTAACAATGGATAATGGAAACTGAAGACTGTGATTTTGAAAATACTGGGAGCCAAATGAGCATGTCTTTGCGGCATGTTGCAATGCAGGCAGATAGATTTGGTGTATCAGATCGTGCTACTGCTGCTATTGCAACTGCAACTTTGATAGACCTTGGTATGATCACCAAGAGAGACCACTCGGAATAGACAGAAGTAAAATGCGGAGAGAAAGAGAAAGACTTCGAAAAACATTGAAAATGATAAAGTGAATCCTATTACTTCCATATACTTCGATGGTCGAAAGGATCAGACTTTAAGGAAAGAGAAGTAAATGATAGGTGGTACAGTGAAAAGAAGAGTGAAGAACACTATGTAGTGATTGCTGAACCAGGTGGAGAGCATATTACCATCAGACACCAGCATCGAGTAGGTGCAGACATAGCAAATTCAGTATTGTCAGTTATTAAAGAGAGACATCTACAAAATGATATAGCTGCAAAGGCTGTGCACAAATACCAACACTGGTTATAAAGGAGGTGTGATTCATGTTATGGAGAACGCACTTGGTAGGCCACTTCAATGGTTCGTTTGCCTGCTTCATACAAATGAATTACCTCAAAGACATATTTCTGAAACATTGGATGGTACAACATCTGGGGCAAGTACCTTTGTTGGTCCTATTGGGAAAGCCATTCATTCTTGTGAAAACAATCCAGTAGTACAATTCAAACCTATAACTAGTGGTAAAGAACTATTAATTATATCTGCCACAACACATTGTTGATGATCTTAGTGGAGATCAGCAGTACTTATACCGCATTATTTCAACAATCAAAAATGGTACAGATGGTGAACACCTTGCTTATGTAAAGCCAGGTCCTCTTGGTCATGCTAGATGGTTAACTTTTGCTAATAGGGTTTGTAGGCTTTGTTTCAACAGTGAAACCAACAAAGAAACTTTACATAATAACACACTGCATTGTGACAAATTATGGTCTTAAATGGTTGACATCAAGTGTAGACCTCATTGCATAAATGGCCCAAGGCATGTGTTTTTTGCTATTAATAGGGTTAAGCATTTGCCTAGTGAATCAGCAGAAACTGTAACGAAGTATATATATATCTCGAAATGCATACTATGCTCACCCGGAAAATATTCTTCTGGCAATGATGTGTGATTCGGCAAGGGAAAAACGCGAAAAAGCTGTTAGCAAAATCATGGACATGCGAAATGAGACTGGCCAAAATTTAGAATTGAGAGATTTCAAGGTTCCTAATCTTAATTTTGATTCAAAGGACTGGAATGAAATAATTAATTGGAATGATACTTAACTAAGTGAGCCACCTCTTACAAGGAAGCTAACAAAAGCGAAATTTTAGCTATCAAAGAAAACGCATTACATTCCAAATTACCCCAATCATACCCAGAATGTAGAGCGTTTGTATTAAATTAGTGACGGACTCTTCAAGTTCGGTATTTGGGTCTAAAGCACGAGATGGTTTTATAGAGCTAGAATGATTTCATGTAGTCTGATGCCAGACGTAGAAACCAAAAAGGATTTTGCTAAAAGTTTGCCTTCTTTATTTGAATAGTTAAGGTTGTTTTTTGTAGTTACCATTTGTGTACTCATTTGCTGCGTGTTTCTATACTCTATATGATTTAATAAAACAAATTTTAAAAAATGGTTACTTTTCTTTCCTTGTTTCTTTATTTTCCTTGCAACAAAACACTAAATTCGAGAATATCATTAAACCAGAAAAGAAAAAGTAAGTGAAAATTCATTAAATAACCTGAAAATTATCTGCAGAAGATATATTTTAAAGTTTTGTGTGGGTTATATATATTTGTTTCCCCCACAACATAGCCAAGAATCAGTTATAAACCACCGTAAACCCAGTTACGACATTCATTTCAGATTTTGGCAAAAATAGGGCAGTTCAAGATACTCTAGAATATTATTTCAGTTTTCTTTGTGATTCCTAGTTAAAACCCCAATATAATTTCAATGTGATTAAAGGGAAAGAAAACTTTTGTCTGGTTTCACTCTGCATTATAACATGCAAATTCATTCCTGTAAAAGATCTTACCAGGAAGTTTTAGTCCATTCGGTGAGTTAAACATTTACTGTAGAGCGACGAGATACAGGTTTG
>JAJOZX010010685.1:0-22500 GCA_023014485.1 Bathynomus jamesi | reverse complement strand
AGATACATAAAACATCTACCTGTAAACCAAATTTCAGTTCGAAGCTATCAAAACTAATGATTTATTAAATATTTCTCTAATAATACTACAACTGATGCTCGACAAACTAATCAAGAATCCTTTATTTCCATTTTTACTTTTGTAAATTCTAATATACGATTTTTTTTGCAGGGTTATAAAATGTAGTGAATATGCCATTTTCAGAGGAAGATAAGATTATAATTAAACATTATAGACTAGAAAAGGGATATGAACGAACGAAACTACTCTCCGAATTCCCCAACAAAGGATGGACTCTTGGTGGTTTGGGAAAGCTTCTAAAGAAAATTGACGAGACTGGGGATATCAAAAGAAGAGAGGAAGTGGGCGACCAAAAACTGTTCGCATACAAGACAATTGACGACGTCAAAGAACGTATATTACGTCAGGAAAACTAGCCAGGAACCCATATGACACCAGCTCGCGTATCAAAAGAGTTACAATTATCAGAAACTAGTGTGAGACGCATAATTAAACAAGATCTTCAACTAAAACCTTTCAAAAGAGTGCACGGGCAAACGACTACTCAAACTGATGAGCAGAAACGAGTTCAAAGATCAAAACAAATTTTACGGCGAGTAACATGTGATAAACTTTCAAAGGCTTTTTTCACTGATGAAAAGAGATTCACTGTGGAGCCACCTCGGAACAGTCAAAATGACAGAGTTTACTCGCACGTCCAATGTAAGAATGAAATACCTGATAGCAGAGTTTTTGCGACCAGAAGTCATTTCTCAGCTAGTGTCATGGTGTCAGTTGACATATCAAAGTTAGGAAAAACATCCATTCATTTTATTGAGCTTGGTGTAAAAGTCAATGCCGAGTACTATCGAAATACTCTGCTGCGAAGCATGCTTCCCGAAATGCAAAATCTGGCCAACGGTGGTTATTATCTTTTTCAGCAAGACGGAGCAACGTCCCATACAGCAATAGCAACTGTGGATACTTAAAAAATAATGTCCCAGAATTACTTGAACCCCAAAAGTGGCCACCTAACGGTCCTGATTTGAATCCTGTTGACTATAGAATCTGGGAAAATTTGGCACAAAAAGTTTACAGGAGCAGGGTGAGAAATGTTGATCACTTGCGTCAGCTTCTTGTGGAGCAGTGGGAAGAAATACCACAGGAGCAGATCGATCGAACCATTGATGAACTTCGTCCAAGTTTGAAGAAAATTGTTGAAACAGAAGGGAAACACACTGAACAATTTTTTCAATAGGAATTCCAAAAGAGTAAAATGTTAATTTGATTTCTTTTGTAAACTTAGGATTTAAGTTCTGTTTCGAAATTCAAAATCCTTTTTTCTTTTCATGGTTTTTTAATGGAGGCATTTCCTATATTTTATAAATCTTATGATGTATTTTATAACTAAAATGAGAATAAAAATTTTATTACCAAAGTTTACCGCCTTTGTGGACCCTCAGAATTCAAAACTGGAGCGATGTTCACCAACAAAATTTGTTGAACATAAACAATCCTCATTAAATCATTAATTTTGAATATAGTAATCTGAAAATTGGTGTACATATATACTGTTTATATAGTTTTGTTCTGTATGAGTTTCATTATGATTGGTTAATAAATGTTGATTTCATGGCTGTTTTTAGAGTGAACCCTTTTTTTTGGCATTCGTTTGTAATTCAGCTAGAGCGTGTAAGAAATACCTAAAATTTTCAAAATACATTTATTTCAACCATGAGTATTTACTTTATAGAAAGAGTTAACAAAGACAAAATGGCACCAGCAACTGCATTACAGAAGCATAAATCAGAAGCTAAAATGAAAGGATCGTAAATTAGAAGATACAAATACAAAAATCAATAACATATAATAATAATAATGTGGAAAGACCTGTATGCATATACTATACAAACGGCTTTTGCAAATATAAGGAAGGACAGTGTATATATGAGCACCCTACCATGTGCAATTTCTATTATAATAACGGCCACTGTAAATTTGGCGACAGCTGCAAATTTTATCATCCTACCTTTTGCAAGTACTATGCAAGGCAGGGGGTTTGCAAATATGGTAAAAAAAATGCTAGTATCATCACCTCCCAACAAACTCAAAGGACAGTAGAAAAAACGGTAAGAAACCAGTTACCACAAACCAAGGAGCAAATTTTCTCGACATCGCAGACACAGTACAGCTACTAAACCTCATTCAGTACATACAGTCGACACAGCTGAGAACCTCCGAGTCGATTCGTTACCACGCAAAAAATTACCAGAACAGGTAACCGGAAACGGAGCTTTATTGGAGAACCATAGGAATACAAAACACGCGACAATGAAAGAAATTGAATTTGGAATACTCGAAGGGAAACGCAAAACAGGAAACATAAATATAGTCCTGGCAAATTTCATACATGAAAGGATTTATGGAAGAAACAAGGAGTGACATTGTATGCCTCACAGAAACACATCTTAAAGACTACTAAGGAGATTGTGAAAACTGCGAATACTGCATATACATACGTGAGACCCATATGACGGTAGCCGGACGGGATGCCGAATGCACTTTCGCCGAAAGTCAGGAAGCCGAAGCCAAGACGCCGAAAGGACATGAAGACGAATAGACATGAAGCCGAAAGGACATGAAGCCGAATAGACATGAAGCCGAATGGACATGATATATATATATATATATATATATATATATATATATATATATATATATATATATATATATATACTAACCTAACCTAACCTAACCTAAGCCTAAACTGCTACAAAAACTTAGAAGCGAACAGGAATTTAATGAAATTTTGATTGAACAGGCGTCTATAGGAATGGACGTTTCCAAGCCTAACAAAAAGTATGACGCCATTAACGAAAGAATAAAATCCATTTTCAGTTCGTATAATAAAGAAGAAGGATTGGCTTTCCTAAGAGCATTAGCTTACAATTTTTAAATCATCCTCTGATAGTTTTTTTATTTCTTAAATATTCCAATTATATATTTCAATATTAATTTATTAAAATAATTGTTTTACAATTAAAAAATCATCCTTTGATAGTGTTTTATTTCTTAAATATTCCAATTATATATTTTGATATTAATTTATGTCCATTCGGCTTCATGTCTATTCGGCTTCATGTCCTTTCGGCGTCTTGGCTTCGGCTTCCTGACTTTCGGCGAAAGTGCATTCGGCATCCCGTCCGCACACGGTGTATATACACCAGAACAAGAGGGGCACAAGAAAAGACCAGGAGCAAGTAAAAAATGTTGATGGCTCCAACAAATTAATTTATGTTAACACAGGAGATAACAGATAACACCAGAAAAAATAACTGCTTGGATCTGGTATTCACGAAAGGCACCAACTTCATCAATGATATAAAAATAACACCAACAATATCTCAGACCACAACATTATCAAGGTATTCACTAACAGGGCGAGAACACTAAAAGAAAATACTCATACTGAAGAAAGCAAATTTGAGATTTTTAATCTAAACTCAGACTATAAATTGGGAAGAAATCAGATCCCATATGAAACAAACTGTGTGGAAAACAGTCTTAGAGGATAAAACAATCTAAGAAATGCTAATAATCTTGGATAAAAAGACGCTGGAAATCTTATAAAAATATGTTCCGAAAGTAAAGCCAGCCAAAGGGAAAAAGGAACTATTTCGAATGGCCCTGCTTCTACAGTTGGCTTGGTGAAAGAGAGAGTGGCTTTCTTGAGTTCTCTACCTCACATAGCAGGGCACAAGCAGCTCATCTGGGGTTGTCCTGACTCCTGAGCTAGTTTTCTAGTCTTCTTTTGAAGTGTCTACATGGACACCAGTAATGTGTTTTATTTTTTATTAAATACTTTTGACCTCCTAAGGACGAAGCTACTTTCCTTTAAAGATGTTCCTTGTCTACTATTCAACTTTAGGGACACTCCCCATGCTGCTGCTGTAGAGCTCAGTTTGAAATTAGAAACCAATATTTCTATTATTTTTCAGGTGTAAATTACAGATTCCAAGAATCTGGATTTTGTTTACGTTATCTTTCCCAGCAATTTAGTTCTTTGAATCCATGTTTTGATTCTGGCTATGAAGTTTCTCTGAATTCCTTGTAATTAATTAATTTATTCTTTCATATATGAGGACGTGAAGACTAAGTAACATTCCATTTCTGTTTTATCAGTATTCTACACTAGGTTAATGAAAATAAAGAGAAGTGGAATTTAATTGATATTTCCTCCAAGAGATGGTGCCACCCACTTCGATTGAATTATTTTCAAGGAATCAGTTCCACGAAAAATATTTCATCACGCATCCAAGTTTCATGAAAATACTGTCGTCAACTGGGGGCACTTGCTCGATGAAAGAATTTTCAATATCTTGATGAAAATTCCGCTCTCAGTGTATCGTTTGGCACAAAATCAAAATCAGATATTCTCTCTTGTAATTCTTCTTCACAGAAAATATATTTTTCGTATACTGTATTATTTTGTCATTTTTCGAGATACTGAAAACTAATTCATACTGGGCTTTTACTATTTCATCCATTTCTTTCAGATTATCGGTTTGTACGTTATTTTCTCTTCTTGAAGAATTAGTAGTCATATGATTTTTGTTTTTTCCTTCCGAAAAGTTGAAATAATTTCAGTTTTCCTTGATTACTTCTGAAGCATATTCCTCTTCACTCTTTATGTTATTCGACTACATCCTTTGTGTCACGGTCAGTACTCGCCACTTTTTCAATGATCAAATTTCTGATTTCGTTTTTTTTTTAAGGTCTTTAATTTGGTAGCCGGTCTCTTTCTCTTGCGGGACATTGTTCGCTTTTGTCTCTCGAAACTGTTTCTCCTTCCTCCTAGTTGTTTTCTTTCGGAACATACTTTCCAAGATTTCTAGCGTCTTCACTTCTAAGGATACCAACTCTCTTCCGTTGACTTATACTTAAAGATGGTTTTCCAGTCTATTCCTGCCATGCACTATTTTATGCCTTCCTTGTAATTTGTGTCCTTGCACTTATGTTATATCTTTCAAATTTACTTTTTATCATAACGAGTGATATTTTTTCATGTAGTCGTTATATTGTTCAATGAATAATTACAATTAAGGGAAGTTTGAATTAAGGGAGTAAAGCCACAATGAAAAAATGGATTTATTAGAGCACAAGGCTTCGGCCTGTACACTAAGGTCTTCATCTGGTGCGACTGAAGAGGACATTGAGACAGGTCATTACATATATATAGGGGAAGGTGTGACCGAAGGGGAGAGGGAGTTAGGAGGGGTGACAGAGGAGATAAGGGAATACTCAAAATAGAGAACTGAAAGGGATGCACGGATTAGAAAGATATAAAAGATAATAGTAGACTAATAATCATATTAACAATAATAATAATAATAATAATAATAGTGATTGACGGTGAGGTGATATACTGTAACAAACAAATGAAAGAGGGTAAAAAGAAGGTCAATTTAGAAGGAGGGTACGAACAGAGGTGATAAGGGGATTAAGGGATACTGAGAAATATATGGTACACGTGGTTTGGAAGAAAATATATATGAAAAATGCAACTGGGAACTTCGTAAATAATAATAATAATAATAATAATAATAGTAATACAACTGGAAATTGAATGATAACATACTGCAATAGTAAAGATAATAATAACAATAATACAATTGAAAATCGAAGAATATAAAATAATATTATAATTAATAATAATAATAATAATAATAATAATAATCCTTAATCTCCTCTGATACTCCTCCCACCCTTCGGTCACACTCTCTCTATATACATTGATCTGTCTCAATACCCGGAGCAAGTGTAGTTTACGTCCCCCTGTGGTGTCTAGTGTAGTTTACGTTCCCCTACATTATCCTAGTGTAGTTTGCGTTCCCCAACTTTGTCCGCGTATACCTAATCAAATAAAACGTTAAAACTAACGAAAATATTACGACTTAACCTAACCAATCGTCAATATATATATTGACGATTGGTTAGGTTAAGTCGTAATATTTTCCTTAGTTTTAACGTTTTAGTTGATGGATTCATTTAAAAAAATGTCTCCTAAAGATCCCAGTGTAGTTTACGTTCCCCAACTTTGATCTAGTGTAGTTTGTGTCCCCTTTTGCGTTAGGAGGACGTAAACTACACTTTCTCCCAATACCCTCTTCAGTCGTACCTGATGAAGACCTTAGTACAGGCCGAAAGCTTGTGCTCTAATACAGGAGTTCCCTATCTTTTTAGGTATATATAATAATAATTTTAATATATACGTACGTTTCTCCTACTCCTTTTATATTTCATAAATGGAAAATTAAAATCTCCACAATGTATAATAATTTGAGTTTGAGGGGGAGGGGAAATCTGAGGCTTTAAATTTTTTTATGTCAGTTAGATATCGCCGAATTTTTCAAATTGGGTATTGGGGTATTCGTTCCTATATACTGTATAATCTACAGTAACTGTTATTGTTACGTTTATTTTTTTTTCAGTTTTTACTCCCACTAGTTCGATTTGCACTGTCTTTCTGTGTGCGTACACCACCTCCTTTTCTTTATTCTCTTCTGCTAGTCCGTAAAACATTATTTTGGTCAATTTGTAATTCTTTTCATCAATACAGTATTTCCGATTTTTACGGCTTTCTTAACAATTTAAGAAGCGTTTCAGTGAAACATATGACAAATAATGCAAATAAATATACATTTGTCGTACAGTCATCACAGAAGAAGTTCATTCCTTGTGTAGCATTTGTTTTACATTTGATGAAACAAACATCTGTACGCCTCCCATTTCATGAAAATAAAATCTTGGAGATCTAGACAAGACACATCTTAATCCCTTCAATATCAAGGATAATAATAGATTTTTTTTTATACTCTTACAAATTGTTTTAAAATGTCTTGAGACACATCGAGGCGCTAGAGGAGGTACCTAGCATAAAAAACACTCATAGCTGTCCAGGAATCAGGACTTTAGGTCCCCAAACTAACAAAAATCTTAATACATTTTATTAATGATTTTTTTTACCGTCTAGAAAATCGCCCAAAGGTACTGAAAGTGTTAATGTCCTTGGTTTCGTTCGTGACAGATTTGCAGATTTTGCATAGTTCTTAGAATGGTTTAGTGCCATGATATTTATAAAGTCAGAATCAGGTTAAAAGTAAAAAGGGTAATGGGTGTTTTAAAGCAAGAAGCACCGGAAAGGTTTTTGCATATATCTTCTACTCAACATATACGATTCCCATATTAAGGGAAAAGGAAATACACGAAAAGTTAAATAATGCATTGATAGTTTCTCTCTCTTCTCTTCGGAATACTGTGAAGTACTGAGCCGAAAAATCACATCACTACTTCCGATTCATGAGAACAGCGGTTAAAATCCTCAGATGCGTTAGATGGGGTCACAGAAACGGGATAAGATGTCGGCAGGTCAAGAGATAAACTACTTTTATTAAAATTAAGGTATTTGTTTTTGAATGAGGTGGTTTCTTTAACTTTACGTTGCTGCGGTTGAATGCATTTCAAGATTAATTTAGCTTGTTCTGTATCTACTCTATGATTAGTTTTGATTGCGTGTCTGAAGCTTGAATTGTTCCTATCAGCTTTCTTGTAGCTGAGCGTGATAATGAATGCGCTTTTTAAAGTCATCCATTTTACCAATGTACATTTCCTGATAGTTCAGGCGCTCTATGCTGTACAGTAGATGGGTGAAATTTTCTATCTCGAATGATTTAGTATAAGATAAAATTTTCTTAATTATTCTTGGGAGTAATCAATACTTTTAGAAAAGGATTTGGAATAAGAGTAAGTTTTTGGTTGTAGTGGTGAGGAATCGATCGGCAAAACTGGTTTTGCATATCAGAGGTATATTTTCAAGTGAACGCTCTTTATATATATATATATATATATATATATATATATATATATATATATATATATATATATATATATATATATATATATATATATATATGGCATACCTATGGGGGCATGCCTTTTACCCGTTTTATCCAATTTGTTTACTCTCTTCGAGAGTAAACTCATCCGTACTGTAGTTGATTTCGAAATAATTTGGCTACGTTACGTAAATGATGTGATTGCTGTCATTCTCCAGAGATCAATACTGAATATTTTCTTTCAAAATTAAATTCACTCATGCCATCTATAAAATTTAAGGTAGAAGATGAGAATGAAAACTGCACTCCTTCTCTTGACACCTTTGTCATTAGAGGCAAAAACAATCGTCACGAATTCAAGGTATATAGAAAACCTACTCATTCGATCCTATATTTACATGCTTTCTCATGTCATGGAGTACATTAAAAAGATATACATACTTTCCGGTACCTTCGTCCGGGCATACAGGATCTACTGTACGGCACTAGATTTTTTCAAAAAGAAAGCCATATTTTTTATATCTTTAAAAAGTTTGGTTACACACGGCAGTTTATAAATTTGCCCATTATGCAGCCAGGAAAAGATTTATTCATCACTACCCAAAAAAGAAGATATAAAACCAGTTTTGTTGATTCCTCACTTTTCTGACCAGAAACTTAAGCTTGCTCTAATTCTTTTAGTAAAAATATTAATTACTGCCCAATAATCATTACGAAAACTTTATCATGTATTAAATAAATTCGAGGTGAGAAAATTTCGCCCATCTACAGTACACGTACAGTGCCAAAACTGTCAGGAAAGGTGCATTAGTGAAACGAATGGTTTCAAAAGGAGCATTTATCAATACAAACGCAGCTACCAGCAGGCTGATGGGAAAAATTCAGGCTTTAGACACACACGTCGAAACTGATCACAGAGTAGCTACAAAACAAACTAATCTCGAAATGCAATGAACCGTAGAAACTTAAAGTTATAGAAAACTGTCTCATTTGAGTCATTTCTTTAATCTTAAGAAATATAGTCTATCCCTTGACATGTTCACTGCCGACATCTTATCGGATTTCTGCAACCCATTCAGCACACTCTTACGAATTTGAACGTTGTTCCCATGAATCGACATGGGTTACTTGCTACTCCTGAGTGACTTGAGCTGTTCCACGTGATTTCTCAGTTCAGTACTTTACGGGTTTCCAAAGAGAACAGACATAGTGTTCTTGAAAATATTCAATACATTAGTTAACATTTAGTGGCGTTCTCTCTCTCTCTCTCTCTCTCTCTCTCATATATATATATATATATATATATATATATATATATATATATATATATATATATATATATATCGTAAAGAACGACGCTTGTATAGGAGATATTCCGCGCAAGACGAGAGAGAGAAAACGGAACAAATGAAAAAATGAAGTAACCACCTGGGAATCGAACCCGGGATCTTCCGATTGCCGGCATGCGGGAGGTGCCCCCTTGGGGCATTGGTTTCTGCGAGTATGTAGAAGAATTACGGCATTTGGAAGAGTGAAGTCCATGGTGTAATGGTATCGCGTCTGACCGGCAATCGGAAGATCCCGGGTTCGATTCCCAGGTGGTTACTTCATTTTTTCATTTGTTCCGTTTTCTCTCTCTCGTCTTGCGCGGAATATCTCCTATACAAGCGTCGTTCTTTAC
Source organism: Bathynomus jamesi (assembly GCA_023014485.1). Classification (NCBI taxonomy): domain Eukaryota; kingdom Metazoa; phylum Arthropoda; class Malacostraca; order Isopoda; family Cirolanidae; genus Bathynomus; species Bathynomus jamesi. Next base: position 12,924 of record JAJOZX010010685.1, on the reverse strand, counting down.
GTTATTTATACTGCGTGTTCTTTGCAGTTGAATGTATATATATATATATATATGACAAACATTAAAACGTTAATTAACCATAAAGTAAAATTGCTCATAAAGCGACTTCAATAACCTTCCCGTTAAAGAACCTTATAATACCCGTACGTTCAATAACAGTTACAACTTTATGTAATCGTTAATACTTGCTTCCTATTAGCGCTAATTTTTTCCCCATTTTCTGAATTATGATGAATTAAATCTAAAGTTTTGATTCTGATACTTCCCACTTCAAGAAGAAAAAATTAGTTATAAAATGCTATTTAACAAAATATGGTTTGAATCCATTGTTACGTGGCATGACTTCGTATTTAACATGAACTCGAATTACATCTGAATCTAAAAATGTGGTGGAGAAAAATTAAAAGGGGAATGAATGACCAATCAGTTCATAAGTGACGGTAGAAGACAGAATAATATTATAAAGGGAACGGGAAGCAATAATTAATTTCCTATAAAAATTTTCTTGGCTGCTTTTTTCAGGTTCAAGGTATTTCAACTTTTTTCCGTACCCGCCTCTGGCGGGGAGGGAGTGGAAGGAGAGGAGAGGGCGTTATGCTTGTCTAGCCGGTATTCTACTGCTGCTAGAATAATTAAAAAACGAACTAGTTTAATAACAGGAACCTTCCCGAGTGGACCGAAAAGTCTTTGAGGCTTCATTTGGTCCTTGTAACTGGACCTTTGGTCCTTGGTCTTCTTGTAATTCTTTGTAAGTAAAATCATACAGTACTGCTTCCTCTCTCTCTCTCTCTCTCTCTCTCTCTCTCTCTCTCTCTCTCTCTCTCTCTCTCTCTCTCTCTCTCTCTTCTCTCCTCTCTCTCTCTCTCTCTCTCTCTCTCAAAATCCAGCCAGAGACCAAAAAGCCTTCTCAGCTTGTTTACCCTGTGTGCACCTACCTACGTGCTCTTCCTCTATTTCTCCATCCAGCTTCTCATGCATTTATCTGTCTTCATGTGTGCATCCAGCCTTCTCCCTCTTGCCTTCCGTTCTCTCACTTGAGCCTCTTGGGAGGGCTTTTTGAGGATCGCTTGAAGACATATTAGGAAGCGTCACAAGGAAGACTCAAGATGAGCGGGAATCTCTCACTTCTCTTTATCAATTCGACACTCATTACCCGATGCTAAGCTGCCTCTTTTCCGTCTTCGGGGGACGATAAGTGATGCGCAGAATTCAAAAGGAAAGGCAAAACCAGGGAACATGTGATGCATGAAGAGAGAACAGTTACACAAGCATCAAAGAGGAATGAAGACGAAAAATGAAGGTACAAAAAAGGGACAACGAAAAGGGGCAAATACAAAGGAAAACGGACAATTATAAAAATATAAAAATATAGAAACAGAACGAAGAGAACGAACAAAGTTTAAAATTTAGATGGAAATGTAAAAATGTAAACGCAAAAACCAAGAACATGAATCGACATGGAATAAAAAAAACAAAAAACTGCGCAACAACCTCCACGGCAAAATACATGAAATAAATTTAAGACACAAAAGAAAAGAATGAATTTCAAAAATAAGAAAATGAAAACGTTTAATTTCAAACGTGGAACCATGGAAAATGTTGAGAAAATAACATCGTAAAATAATATACGAAGGCCACTCAATATATTTGCCCCACCTTTTTTTTTCTTTCCAAGTTTCCTTGTAAGTTCCAGAAATTTTGTACACAAGTAGTTACAAACCTTTTTTACACGTTTTTATTTTTCCACATAGTCTCCATCCTTTTCTACGGCTTTCTTTCACCTCAAAACAAGGGCCTTTATTCCTTGCTGGTAAAAGTTCGCTGGGTTCCGCTGGAGACACCTCTTAACCTCCTCAACAACCTCATCGTCACTCTGAAACTTTCTTCCACCAATAGCATCCTTCATTGGCCCAAACAAATGGAAGTCTGAAGGTGCCAGATCCGGGCTGTATGGAGAGTGGGGTAACACAGCGAAGCACATTTTTGTAATGGCCTCTCTTGTTTGCAAACTATTGGGTGGTCTTGCGTTATCGTGCAAAAGAAGGACGTCTTCCAGTTTTCTCTCCGGTCGAACTCGCTTTATACGTCTTTGGAGTCTCTGTAGGATATCAATATATGCCTCCGAGTTGATTGCTTGTCCTTTCTTCATAATGTCTATCAGAATCACCCCTTTCATGTCACAAAAGATGGTGGCCATAACCTTTCCTGCAGAGGGAGCCATTTTGAACTTTTTCTTGCGTGGGGAGTCTGCGTGATGCCACTCCATGGATTGGCGTTTTGTTTCAGGTTCAAAGTGGTGTACCCAAGTCTCCTCCCCAGTCACAATTCGTGAAAGGAAGTCATACCCTTCTGTCTCGTATCGAACCAATGACTCAGAAGCAATTTCTTTTCTTTGGGCTTTGTGAGCTTCAGTCAGTTGGCGAGGAACAAACCGTGAACACACTTTTGAGTATCCTAGTTGCTAAATTATCGTATTCACACTTCCTTCACTAATTCCTAGCTCCAGTGATATCTCCTTGTATGTGACGCGCCGATTTGATCGAATGATGCTGTTAGCACGTTGCACAGTGTGAGATGTCACAGCCGATGCCGACTGACCGCTGCGTGGCTCATCATCGAGGCTGGCTCTCCCTCTCTCCGATCATCTCACACGTTTAGACCATAGCGTCCAACTGTGCTTCGATCAACAACAGCATCTCCGTAAACGTTTTGTAGACGTTTGTGAATTTTTCGAACGGTTTCCTTCTTTGCAGTTAAGAACTCGATAACAGCTCTCTGTTTACGACGCACATCACTGTCAGACGCCATTTTCGAAACTGCGTTAATGCGTTAACCATCGTTTTATACAAGGCATTTAAAAGCGGTTTTATACAAGGAGAGAAGGTTCAAACTGGAAAAATCCGGTTATGTGAAGCGCAGAAAGTTCAAACTTTACGCCCCAAAAGACATTTCAGCCCGATGGCCTATATTTAGCTAAGAAAAAAAAGGGTATGGCAAAATATATTGAGTGCCCCTAGGAAAAAAGAAAATCAGACTTAAAAATGGGAAATGGAAAAGAAACACAATTGAGAGAGAATACGAACGAAGAATAATATTACGTTAAAAAAAATGTGCAAAAACGATAAGAAACTTTTAATTAAAAAGATTTTATTCCAACTGTATTAAGACACAAAAGTTAAATAGGAGTTTCCTATTCTAATTAACCTTCAAACCCACGAAAACAATTTAAAGCAGAAATTCAGATTAAACACTGAGGCAAGTTATATATATACTTTTGTCAACCTTATATATACATATATGTCCTAATATATATATTACAGTCAATGTCTAAAATCAGGCAGTTTGTAAATTGACTGAAATTTTAGGCAATGTGTCAAATTGTGATACACACAAAACCTGACCTAACATAACCTTTCTGGTAATGTTGCATATACTGTACAGTGTACATGCCCACTGGTATTTTTCAATTTTCCAAACAAGGTTAGGTTAGGTTGCCAAATTACCTAATTTTATATATTGACTGTAACATATACTGTATATATAGAGTATATTATAATACGGTATACAAAAGCAGGTGTTTCATTATCGTGCTGGAACAAGTTATCTTTTCAGAAGTTCATTAAATGATCAAAGGCTTTTTTAATTAAATGACCTGTCTAAAGCAGAAAACTCATTTTTCACATACAAAACAGAAAACTGTAACAGATGACACGATGAAAGCCTTAATGCAAATTAATTCTTTTGACTTTATCATCTCGAAATATGTATGTAATAATGGCGGACGTTCATTCCACTTCACCGTGATTAATGAACCTATCTTATTATTTACCTCATCCTCAAATTTTATATATATATATATATATATATATATATATATATATATATATTATATATATATATTATAAAATTGCTTTATTAGATTATATAAGTAAATAGCACAACAATGAATGCACATTCCTAGCAACTATGTAATTTATGCAATCTTGAAAACTAGTGAAAATGTATCCATCACATGTAATTTTTATTAAAAATTACATGGCTTCAAACGTATGAATAAGGACGATAAGAAAATATCTTTCGTTTCGAACGTAAAACAGATTACTGTCATTAAATTTCCATACAATCTATATACAAAAAAGGTAAACTCGTTTGTAGTATTTAATACAATGGACAGTACGAATATGATAGAGAAAGAGACAGTAATGAGGAAAAAAGCTAACCGAAATGCTTCGACGGAGAACAGTGTGGAAGAGAGAGAGAGAGAGAGAGAGAGAGAGAGAGAGAGAGAGAGAGAGAGAGAGACGAGGACAAACAACGCGAGAAGACATGACTGTGAAAATGAAACAAACACAAACCGCGGTACGGTGAAATCACCAAATAAAATTAATGAGAAAAGGCGCTGCAAATGAAAAACATAGTGAAGATTGTATGCAAGTATTATGCAAAATGGCATTGTAGGTACAGAAGTAGGCAGTGTATCTATACACATCCTACTCTATGCACTTTCCATTACAAAAATGGAAATTGTAAATTTGGAATCAACTGCAAATTCCACCACCTCACTATCTGCAAAACTTACGCAAGATAGGAAAACGCAAGTGCGGGCAAAAATGCCGTTACCATCATCTTTAAAAGAACACTATACCTGAACAGCCAAATACGAAGGCAAAATCACCAGCAAACAGGATAATGGATTTTTTTTCAGACGTAGCCAACATCAAACAATCACTAAATATCATTTAACAAGTACAAAGATAGTCGCAAAATTCGAGAATCCACGAGCTGAACAGAGTAAATGCAAGATAAAATTGCAAACGACATCTGGACAGTACCGGTATGTATCGAAGCAAACAAAAAATAAAGGAAAATTCTCGGAGGATCACAAGGCTACGAACGATACGCGCTACCAAGTGATAAGTGATAATGAATCTGGTCTACATAAGGAATGGAAAATGGAAATCGAGGAAATAAAAATGATCCCGACCAATGAAGTCACGCTCGAAAGAACTCTTACAAGAAACAAGAGCAGACGTTACATTTGGGATGTGAGGAATATTCGATACGTATCCCGTATCCGGCATATCCAGTACGTCTTTACCCGGTATCCAGTAATATCTCTAAGATGGTTTATAATAAATAAATTGAGGGAGGAATAAAAATAAGCAGATTTACACAGTTTACAGATTAATATATTTTTTATAATGTTTTCCATGGCATAAAATGAAAATTAATTATATTGTACCATTTAGGCGAACTTTCAAAAAATACTAAATAAATTGAGGAGAAACCCTCTTATTTTTAAACCCGAAAAAGGAGATATTTTTCCTTTTGCTATGAATTACAATTAACTAATATTGAACATTTTTAAATTTTACAATCTTCATGAGGAAAAGCAGCTTTTCTACATTTTCAAGAGACAAACGATTTCTATTATCCCTATCTGAATAGATTCTCCTTGCTCCACTAAAAAGTCTTTCTGAGGAAACGGAGTTACTGTAGGTGGAGCACTCAAATATTTTAATGTTAGGAATTTTAAATTGAACGGGCTATTTTTTATACTAATTTCTAGGCGTGTCACCTATACTTCACCTTTAAAATTCAGTTTATTATAATTTACAGGGTAACATATAAAATTAATTAACCAGCCAAATTAAGCTTTACATATACAGGATGATCCAAAAGTCCCTATTTTACTGAAATAATCATATTTCTATTTTATTTTCTACAGGCCATAGATGATGATGGATGTACAAGAACGTGTGATGGTAGTAACACTCCGTATCCAAGGGAAGAAGTGCAAAGAAATTCGAGAAAAATTCGAAAGAAGATTTCATAAACCAGCACCTACAGACAAAGGAGTTCCTCAGCTGGTCAATAAATTGAAAAAAAACATGATCTGTTCATGGTGAGGCAAGATCTGGAGGTCTAGGTATCTCTCAAGAAAATGTTGAATTGGTAAGAAATGCCTTTGAAACAAATCTTAGAATGTCAACTCACTCAGCATCACGTAGACTGAGCATACCAAAAAACGACTGTTCTAAGGATTTTAAAATCAACAGTAAAAAGGAAAAGTTACCATATTCAAGTGCAACATGAGTTACACGAAGAGGATTATCCAAGACGCGCCGCCATGTGCACAGAATTGATTGAAAAAATTCATACCGATAACTCATTAAACCACATTCTGTTTCAGCGATGAAGCGACATTCCACACATGCGGAAAGGTTACTAGACATAATTGCTAGTGAAAAACCAACCGAGTTCTACGAATGGGGGAGAGATTCTCCCAAAGTTAATGTCTAGTTGGATATGACAAGATCGAACATTTACGGACCTTTTTTTCTTTGCAGAAGCTACGGTAACGGGGCCAATTTATTTTGACATGCTTCAGCAGTTTCTTGAACCCCAGCTTCGTTCAGATGGCATTCTTGACACTGTTGTCTTTCAACAAGATTGAGCTGCATATCACTATGCAAACATCGTTCGGGTGTACCTTGATGAGCTCTTACCAAATCGGCGGATTGGACGTGGTGGAAACAGGCCCTGGGCAGCACAATCTCCGGATTTAACACCATTAGACTTCTTTGCGTGGGGCTTCATAAAGTCTGAGGTTTACAAAACAAGAGTTAAACCTGCAGGATCTGCGAACCCGCATTGTCACGGCAGTCGCTAAAATATCCCTAGAGATGCTTCAGAATGCGTTCCGCAATGCATTGGACAGATTTGAGATTTGCAGAGACAATGATGGTGCTCACATCGAATCTTAGACCTAAGCTTGCTAAATAAATATACATCTAATTATGTTACTACATTTTTATCCTAAAATACTATTATTTCAGCAAAATAAATAAGGACTTTTGGACTATCCTGTATTATACAATTGAAAAAATGGAAATCTATAACGAACTACATGATTTAATTTAGATACTAGTTTAATCCATTGTGACAGATTTGAGTCTTATAGAGTCATTTCAGGCGGACGCAGTTCTCATTTTCTTTTCCGAATACACAGTATTAAAAAAATTGTGTCATTAGGGATAGCTATAAAAAAAAATCAGAGACGTAAGCACAAGACAGTCACTGAGACAATAGATACAAGAACCTCTGGTTAAATATTGTAGTGGTAATATTATTATGGTTCTGCGTTATATATATGGTATGGTATTTATTTAGTTAATATGCAATATACTTGTATGGTAATAAATGCTTAATTTTAACATTCCACGGCTGCACACTTCTAACTTGTTAAAAAAAAACTTCATTTGAAATAAAACATTCTTCTTCTTCAAAAAGAATAGACGCCTGGCTCAGCACACTTGGCTATGTGAAGTGGAGAGCCAAAGACCAACTTACTCCTCCACCAAGCCAACTCGTGAGGTGAAAAATCATCACATGGAACAAGTGAAAGGTTGAAAGCTTATATTATATATATATATATATATATATATATATATATATAATATATATATATATATATATTAGAATACCTGCGGTGCCTTTCCCCAGCAAAGGGGAGAGAAAACTTTGTGGTTTTCAATGCCTCAAAAACTCAGTTCCTCCATCTGTCTACTCGTCACAATCTTCCACACGACTATCCCCTTATCTTCAACAATACACAACTCAATCCTAGCTCTTTTCTTAACATCCTTGGTGTTTCCTTTTCTCGTGATCTTTACTGGAAAGATCACTATACTCTCTTTCTAAAACAGCTTCTAAGAGGTTAGGTGTGCTGTACTGACTCCGCAGTTTCCTCACCCCCACTCAGTTGTTGTCTCTGTACATGAGTCTGCCCTTCAATGGAGTACGTTTCTCATGTTTGGGGGTGGCTCAACCCACACAGCTCTACTTGTCCGGGTGGAATCAAAGGCTTTTCGTCTTATTAAACTTCCGCCTCTTACTCAGTTTTCAATCTCTCTCCTCACCGCAATATTGCCTCACTCTCTCTTTACTATCGCTATTATAATGGACATTGCTCTTCTGAATTCTCTAACTGCATGCCTCCTCCTTTAAGAAGAGCACGCTGTACCAGACTTTCTACACTTTCTCATTCCTTTCTGTCCAACTCTCTCACACAAGGGTTAATCGGTATTTTCAATCTTTCATCTCCTCAACCGGTCAACTCTGGAACAATCTTCCTCAATCCATCTTTACCCCTGTCTATGACCTCCAATATTTCAAACGCAGCGTGTCTAAGCATCTCAGAAATCCTGGACCTTGATTTTGGCTCTCTTCTTCTTCCTCTATGGAAGAGGGGGGGGGGGCGCTTTTGAGGGCATTCACCCTTGGCCTCTCCTTCCTGCATAAAAAATCTTCGAAATGAATTGTTGAGTTGGTTTACATACTATTAAAAGTCTATAATTTGGTAATGTTTATTTATCTGCAAGAAATATTATACGTTAGTGTACTGGTTTTAACGTTAACGAATTAACGTTATACACATTTATGTATTGAGTATCCGTTTGTCTTTGATTAATCTAGATTAACGGTTTAGTTTTCTTTCATTTGCTCCCAGTACTGGAAGCAAATACTGACGACTCTACAAATTCAAACCAACGTTTAGTCAGGTAGATTAATGAAATTAAAAAACTCTCCTAATTAACCAAGTGTTTAATTGGATTAAATAAAGTTCAAAGGTTAAATCTGTCATCTCGCTAAACGTTGAATTAAAGTTTTTCCTTTCTCTCGTCTTAAATTAGGTCTCGCGGGCTTAGAACACCCTCTGGAACCCGTTTGACGACCTTCTTGAAGGTTTTGCTCATTTTTCTGATGAAAAGACTAAAGAAGGGACGTTTTTTCGGCCATGAAATATGCACTATTGGAAGAAATAGGAATATGAAAGGAATATATAAAGGAATATGAAAGCTCAAAGTTCTTACTAGAATCATCTTGATGAAGACATTCAAATCGTACTTTCTTTACATTTGCCACAATTTATATATATTTAAAATGAGATGTGGATTACAAACCTTAAATTTTACCTTAAAATTATGTAAAATATTGAATGTAAAAGGAAAATGTTCTAAAATTTGATGTAATGACGCGCATCATGTCATAATTCCATGCTCTGTAAAGTACTTTAATAGAATGAAATTCTATATACATTTAGCGGTCACTTAAGGAAGTGTATCGTAGTGTCGTAAAAGGATCGGGAATATAGCCTACTTATAAGATGACCTGTAACAAAAGGTTTCACAGACATAAATGATATGTAAATAATAATAATAATAATAATAATAATAATAATAATAATAACAACAATAATAATAGCAAAACCTCTTGTATCCATTTCAAATTCCTAAAATTTAGTTCTATTAAACGGTTTTTACTGCGATGAGACACAAAACAAGACTGGACTGGGTTATTTATGTTGATGTTGGTGCTGATGTTGTTGTTGTAGTAGTAGCAGAAGTAGTAATTAGCGAACTATTTATAAACTATAAGTTAAGTCCTACAATATACTTAAAATTCGAAATTGCTCAAACTATTTAGACAAGGCGTCTCCAAATTCAGTGAACCTATATATATATATATATATATATAATATATATATATATATATTTTTTTTTAATTGCAAACAACACACAGTATAATTAATGTAAAGAACGACGCTTGTGTAGAAGAGCGTTCCGCACAAGATGAGGAGGGAGAACGAACAAATAAAAAATGAGGTACCACCCGGGAATCGAACCCGGGATCATCCGATTGCCGGTCAGATATGCTATCCACTACACCATGGACCTCGATCAATCAGAAGTCGTAATTCTTCTACATACGAACAGAAACCAATGCCTTGAGGGGGCACCTTCGCATGCCGTACATATATACATTTTAACTGCAAACAACACATTTGTTCGTTCTCCCTCCTCATCTTGTGCGGAACGCTCTTCTACACAAGCGTCGTTCTTTACATTAATTATACTGTGTGTTGTTTGCAGTTAAAATGTATATATGTATGGCATGCGTAGGTGCCCCCTCAGGGCATTGGTTTCTGCTCGTATGTAGGAGAATTACGACTTCTGATTGATCGAGGTCCATGGTGTAGTGGATAGAATATCTGACCGGCAATCGGATGATCCCGGGTTCGATTCCCGGGTGGTACCTCATTTTTCATTTGTTCGTTCTCCCTCCCCATCTTGTGCGGAACGCTCTTCTACACAAGCGTTGTTCTTTACATATATATATATATGTATACAGTATATATATATATATATATATATTATATATATATATATATATATATATATATGCAGGGGCCGGATGTAGAAGTTGCGAGGCCCTAGGCAGATCTAGAAATTGCGAGGCCCTAGGCCTATATATATGAAATATGGACTTAATTATCGGTACTATACCAGCAATATTAGAATCCCGCAGAGACAGAACTATGCCAGCACTTAAAAATTAAACCAAACCAAAATAATCACGCATGGAAATTGTATAAGAATATAAATAAACCATACAAATAAGTATAAATTATATGATTCAAGATTTGTATCGAAAATATAAGACAATGATTTCTAAGATTTATATAATATTATAGGTAATGACTTTCCATAGTATACAACGTTTTTCATATGTGATGTATAAGAGATGTTGACATTTCATTTTTTATAATAGTGAGCGATCGACTTATCAGGCTAAATATTAATGCTTTAATATTTGGTTCAGATGCTCCTTGAATATTATAGCAATGCTTTTCTACTTTCTTCGAGCTAAACTCTTCAATTAATTGAGAATAATCAAATGAATTTGTTATATCGTTTTCTATTGATAACAGAGCTAATGATTGCAATCTCGCTTGAGACATGGTGGAACGCAAATATGTTTTAATAAGTTTGAGACGCGAGAAACTTCTTTCAGCCGAAGCAACAGTAACTGGGATGGTTAATACTATTCGAAGTGCAACATAAACATTAGGATAAATCTCACTTAGTTGTTTTGCACTATATAAACAAGGGCATTTCCGAGATCTGTTTTTCTCAGGTATAAACCTGCAAAGTACTTTAAGTTCTTCATAGAGTTCTAAATCATTAATATCACTTGAACAGAACGCGCAAAACGCCTAGTTCGCCTATAGCTAAATCCGGGCCTGTATATATGTATACAGTATATATATATATATATATATACCGGGTGGGCCAAAAAGAATTATTACCCTCATTTTGAACAATATAATTTTACCTTTATCAAATGTAATTTGTACAATCAATATATGTGCCCTGTATAGAATTTCATGGTCTATTTCTTGGTGAAGTTGGATTTTTGCTAACTCTGACCATTATTTTGTAATTCGCTGTTATACAGACACGGGCAGAAAAACTTTGTTTCTATACAGTTACCTAATTGAGTCCAAGATTATGCGGAATGTCCCTCCTCCATTATCAATGCACGCTTGCAACTTTGACTTTCTCCCTTATCGACGGCAGTACCGTATCAAAGATTTTTTCTTGGTAATAAACAGCAGTGATTTTGGCATTTTGATCAACAAAAACAATCTCTGACTTCCTAACTTTGAAATAAAGATGGAAACCATGACTTTTTGAAAAAAATGCGGACGTTCCCTGCAAAGTCGATCTAGACTGATAGATTTTTTGTCCTGTCTTCCATAAACTCGGTCATTTTGCGTGTTTATTGTTGAAGCAACCGTAAAGGTCTCGTCGCTGAACCATATTTTAGACACTTCTCTGTATGGGAATCGATCTAACACAGCACGACATTTTTCAACTCTTGCTTGCTTATTTGATGCAGAGAGCTTATGAACTTCGACTCTTTTAAAACATTTAAGACCCAGATCATCTTTTACTATACGACGAACACTAGAGCGAGAAATACCAGTAGTTTTTTAAATTTCTCTAACGGACTTGTGAGTGTTGGGTCGTTCTTCTTGACTGCATATCATGGATGAAACCGTGTCAATATTATCATCAGTAGGTGATGGTTTTGGCCTACCACTGCTCCTTCTTTTTGTTTTGTCGACCCTGTGATATCGATTTTCTTTGAGATATTGAAGTCCAGGTATCGTCCATCGTTTATTTGGAAACTCTCTCTTCATTCGTTTTGCACCCGTGTTTCTCTCTACGCAGGTTCAATATCAATGCTTCCTCTTCCACAGAGTATTTCATTATGTTATAACTTGTTCACCAACTATAGCAGAATGATGGTCCGAAATGAAAAAGGAAATTAATTATTTTGTGTAAAAATTAGGAAAATTAATTATTTATGGAGAAACTGACTGTCATCTGAAAGTATCAGTTGCTGACTTTGACCGCCTTTCAATTGAGCACCATATTCTGATACCTCCCTCCAGCTGTGAGCCTGTATCTCTACTCCTGGGGCGTTGAATCTAGATTCAAAGCCAGCGTTTGAAAGAGTAAAAGTATGGGTACAACATACGGCCTCAGCAGTAAGATCAATATCGAGGGTGAGCCACAATATTTTTTCAAAATTTGTGCAAGTTTTTTTGGCCCACCCGGTATATGTATATATTTTGAATGAATAATACTTATCGTATATTCAGAGAATATATATATTATATATATATAGAGGTGACAGGGACTCTTGAGACACCCTGTATATAACATAGCGGAAACGTGTCCTAGCAATGAAAGAGAAAGAATTTTGTAATACACTCAACATATTCTGAAATCAGTAAAAAACCAACCGCTATTTTAAATATTTAATGAAGTTTTATTTTTTATAAAATAGTGAACACGTACTAAAGTCAGGTGTGGTATAACTGTTAAGATGGTTAGCGTGTTTCATGGGGCGAATCGTTTACTCCCGGAATAAATTATAATTCACTAAAAGAATTGTAATCTCTCTCTCTCTCTCTCTCTGAAGAATAGGCGGCAGAGGGTTGTAATTAAAGGGGTTAGTTCGGGTTGGTCTCGGTCACTAGTGGGGTTCCTCAGGGTTCCGTTTTGGGGC
>JAJOZX010010684.1:125000-144981 GCA_023014485.1 Bathynomus jamesi | reverse complement strand
TTTTTTCCTTCGTGGTTTTATTCATCATAAATACTTTTCACGTGTCACTTTCGTGAAATAATTTTTCATATATCTATATATATATATATATATATATATATATATATATATATATATATATATATATATATATATATATATATGTAAAAAGTGAACATGAACAATTCCTACACCATCATTATATGGATTCATTGTCTTCATGCAGAACTTATGTTCATATAGTTTTATGTTGAATGTTCATTTTTACATAAGAAACCAAAATCGCCTAAGCGAGTTTTTGGGTAGAATTTCGATTTATACTTCTTTATTCATTACTGTATTTCCCTAATTCATCTTAATTCATGTTCTTTCTTGACCGCTATCCTTTATTAATTTTATTACTTATTCATTCATCTACCTATTGTGTACTTATGCCCTATCAACTTATCAGTCTATTTTTACTCGTGTCAATCTATGAAACGCAAAACTTTTGCCTTCGTTCGAAAACGTTCTCGTATTATATTTTTTTCATTTTTTAAAGTTAAGTGCGTTCACCCCTAAGATATTCATAAATGCTTGGTAAGTTATTCTCGAATTCAGCTGACAGACAGAATCGAGCGCTTCAAAGATAAAATACCTCCGATAGCATATTATTTCGTAAATAAATTATCTCGTAAGTGCAATGTACTTTGTATTATATTTCTAAACATCTTAATTGTCTATTAATATGAAACACTAAAAACAAAAAGTTATAGTAACTGTTTAATTATAATTAACTGTAATACTTTTAATTTAATATAATGTAATGTACTTTAATGAAACTACTTAATGATGTAATGTACTAAATGACGTAGTCAATGTACTTTAATGAAATTGCAGTTTACGATTATAATGAATTGTAATTATACATAGTTTTACAGTAGACAAAATTACAATATACTCAATGTCCGACCCAACATATGCCGCCATAAGTGTAGAATCGGCGATACTGTTATGATGTATTTTTTATTATTATTTTTCCGTTGTGATAAATTTGATGTGCTTTCTACTTTGCCAAATAATTGATGACCTGTTGTTTTTTAAAATCTTATAATAATTTTTAGATTTAGCTTAATAATGATCCTGAGTACTTTTGCCATGTCCCATGTTTTGTATACATTCTTGTTCGTATAAAAGATGAAGTCATCTCTTGCCTAAGCATTTAATTGTAATCTTAAACCTTTAATTTTACTCATATGCATATTTTAGTGTAAAGATGCATAGTTCAATTTCCACTTTTAGTTAACTTGGCAGATCATGTAACATCAGATCTGAAAAATACGCAGTTTTAAGATAAAATATGGCTTCATCTTCAATATCTTGTTTATTCGTTTAAACCTTACCAGCTAAAGATGTTACTTTATTTTCAAATATTGTGCAAAAATAATACAGCCTCTTCAACATTTAATAATGATGAGTTAGTAGAATTGGGGGTTATAAAGCCCACCAATTTCTTCCATTTTTATTCTGATACCAACTACGAGGCTGAGCATTTACCTGTGAACAGTTAGAAGTAAACACAGTAAGAACAGTCTTTATCTTCTCCTTCGACCGTGCTCTCTTCAGAAAACTTAGTCATTAGAATCTCCCGATAAGCTACAAGAAGAATCGGAGAGAAACCTCAAAGAATTTAATAAGCCTCTCAGAATCCTCCGAGCCACTAAAGAAGAACTCGAGAGTAGTTATAGAAGAAACTACTGCAAGTAACAGATCCGTTGCTGCCTCCTAACCAGAACCCCCGTCGACTTCGAAACCAACCCAGGGCCATAGACGGAGGGGTTAACCTTATATATTGTATATATATATATATATATATATGTATATATATATATATATATTGTATATATATATATATATGTATATATATATATATGTATATATATATATATAGTATGTATGTTATATATATATATAATATATATATATATATATATGTATATTATATATGTATATATGTATATGTATATATATATGTATGTATATATGTATATTATATATATGTATATGTATATGTATATATATGTGTATATTGTATATATTATATATGTATATTATATATATATATATATATATAATGATATATATATATTATAATTATATATTGTATATATATATTATGTATATATGGGCCGCAACCCCAATACTCCCAAATCCAGCGGCCCAACCAATAACACCAAACAGGAACCGACATCCGACCAGGAACGACCATCATTTAAGGAAATCGAACACGAAGATTAGAAGAAACCGGTAAATGTATTATACACAAATATACAAGGCCTCTATACGGACCATGCAGACTGCAAATTACAATACTTGCAAATTTAGCTACGGAAACCAGCATAGATATCATAGGCCTAACGGAAACACACTTACATAAGTGCGAAAAAGGCTGTGAAAACTGCATCGAGAATACTGAAATAGCATTGCTGGACTACAACATATACAGAGCAGATAGAGTGGCTAGACGAGGAGGAGGGTGTTGTATCTACGTGAAAAACACTTACACATGTGAAGTGAGGTAAAGAAATCAAACAGCACAGTTGAAGTTATTATATTAGAAGTAAAAAACTGAACCTAACCATTATGAACATCTACAGACCACCAACACCACAAAAAGTGAATTCCAATTTGCTACAAATGAAATAGAAAACATATTAAAATTACTTGAAACTCCAGCAACAAATATTCTTATTTTCGGAGATTTTAATTTCCCATTCATATCATGGAAGAAAAATGACGAAGTTATATATGTTGAGAAGTTTCATGGCAACATTACTAAAGATGACAGAACCCAAGCAACAATGCTATTAGATATTATGGAACATTACGCCCTTACCCAGGAAATCTGTGAAGCCACGAGAAAGGAGAACGTTTTGGATTTAATGTGGACAAATAACAACGAGATAATAATAAATAAAAAAGTAACGCGCACAAAGTTCTCCGACCATAACCTCATCGATATACAATTGAAGTTAGCACCCAGAGGTCCGAAAACGCATCCCAGAGAGGCAGATGGAATATTTGAAGGCTTAAGTAAATTGGGAAAACGTAAATAAAGATTAAAGGAGCTAAATTGGGAATTGCTACTACACGAGAAGACTCCACAAGAAATACTATGTATAATAGAGACGGAAACCAAACCTATAATACTGAAACATATTCCAGAGAGACAGGAAAGAAAACGTAGCAAGCTCGATAGGAAAATCAGGACTCTATTCAGGCAACGAAGACAAACCGTAAACATCTCCACAGATGCAGAACTGATGCAAAGAGACTCAAACTAGAGAGGAAACTTGGCGAAATAGAAATGGACCTAAAGCAAACATTCATACATAAGACAAACGAGGAGGAAAACAGGTAGTAGAAAACATAAAAAATAACCCAAAACTTCAACACTTTTGCGAAAAGGAAAATGCAGTGTAAGAGAGTATTGGACCGTTCATAGACGGGGAGGCCGAATACACAAATGACCCGAAAGAAATAAGTGAACTGCTTAGGGAGCAATTTAAATCTGTGTTTTAGCACCCCTAAGTCCGAGATGGAAGTGGAAAACCCAGACGAGTTTTTCGACATTGAAACAGATCAACCAAGAACAAATCCCGGCACAAACTTATTAATGGACTTCGAGTTCACGGAAGGAGATGTAATTACGGCCTTATCACAGATGCGAGACAATTCAGCGCCAGGGCCAGACACATGGAGTGCCACATTTCTGAAGAAATGCAAAGAGAGTATTGCAAAACCGCTATACTTACTATGGAGGAAATCACTCGACACAGGATGAATTCCACTCCCCTTAAAGAACGCTAATATTGCCCCCCTATTTAAAGGTGGTAACAGAGCAATGCCCAAAAATTATCGGCCAGTGGCTCTCACCTCACACCTTATAAAGTGTTTTGAACGCATAATTAGAGCCAAAATTACCTACTACCTACAAGAAAAACTTATACAACCCAAATCAACATGGCTTCAGGGCGGGTAGATCATGCCTGTCACAGCTACTAGACCACCAGGAGAAAATATTAGGAACATTGTATCGAGGTCAAAACATTGATGTAATATATACTGATTTTGCTAAAGCCTTCGATAAATGTGACCATGGAATCATAGCACACAAACTTAAGGATACAGGAATTACTGGAAACCTAGGAAGGTGGATATTTAATTTCTTGACGCAAAGAACGCAAAGAGTGGTGGTAACGGAGTTAAATCGGAAGTCTCGGAAGTCGTGAGCTCTGTCCCACAAGGGACAGTATTAGCTCCCTTGCTGTTCATAATAATGATTGCAGATATTGATGCAGATATTAAGGACAGTATTGTATCATGCTTCGCAGATGACACGAAGATATGTAAGGAAATATTGAACGAAGATGACATAAGAAAACTACAAAACGACATTGAAACATTATTCCACTGGGCAGAAGACAACAATATGAAGTTCAACGAAGAAAAATTCCAACTTCTAAGATATGGTAATATAAAGAGCTACAGAAAAAAGGGTACAAAACTCCGCAAGCCAAACAGATAACACCAAATCCACAAGTCAGGGATCTTGGAGTAATAATGTCGTCGGATGCAGAATTCAGAGAGCACTATAAAATCAAAATCACAACGGCTAGAAAAATAATGGGAATCATCTGGAGGAGCTTCCGCAGCAGAAAAGCAAACATCATGCTCAAATTATGGAAGAGTCTAGTCCTACCAAAAATTGAGTATTGCTCAGTACTCACCAGCCCACACAGGAAAAGAGACATTGCGAGCATTGAAGCTATACAAAGGACTTTTACGTCTAAGATAGAGGAAACGGAAGGTGAAGACTACTGGTCTCGACTACAATCCCTGGAACTCTACTCTCTTGAAAGAAGGCGATTGCGGTACACAATAATATACATATGGAACATACTTGAGGGCTCTGTCCCTAACCTCAGAAATGAAATAGAAACAAACTGGAATGAGAGAAGAGGCAGATTTTGTACGGTCCCAGCTGCGGTGGGACAAGGAGCCATGAAAACGAGGATGGAAAATACCCTCAGATACGGGGCCCAAAGCTTTTCAATGTCCTTCCAAAAGAAGTGAGGAATCAATCTCCAGCACACCAACCTGAATAACTTCAAGAACCAGCTGGACAGATTCTTTTGCAAAGTCCCTGACCAGCCATGCGTGGCTGGCTACGAGGGCAGGAGGCGATCAGAGAGCAATTCCCTGCTTCACCAAGTCCCGCAAATGAGGCGGGATGCTGCAGAGGGGTCGACCGCAGGTCGATCCTGAACCGTCGTTCAAACTCAACAAAAGTATGTATATATATATATATATATAATATATATATATATATATGAATAAAACCACGAAGGAAAAGAAACACAAAGGGGTGCTCAAGCGCTTTCGTCTAATGACATTAGACGAAAGCGCTTGAGCACCCCTTTGTGTTTCTTTTCCTTCGTGGTTTTATTCATCATAAATACTTTTCACGTGTCACTTTCGTGAAATAATTTTTCATATATATATATATATATATATATATATATATTATATATATATGTATATATATACTGTATATTATATATATATATATTATATATATATATATATATATATATATGTATGTATATATATATATATGTATATATATGTTAACCCCCCCCTTTATGGCCCTTTGTCGGTTCGGAATCGACGGGGGTTCTAGTTAGGAGGCAAGCAACGGATGTTTCTTCTTTATACTTTTCTATAATTCTTTTCGGTCGCCTTAAATGGTGGGTCGCCACTCTGTTAAACCCGTGGCTACAGACTCGCCAGACTGTTATGCCAATATCTTCTATGGTGCTTGGGTTGTCTCTTTCTCTCGCTTATTAATTCTTCTCTTTTTATAATTCTCTGATCCTTTCTCTTATACTAAAATTATCGACTTTTCTTTTATAACTTGTCGACTTGACTAAGTTCTGAAGAGAGCACGGCTCGAAGGAAAAGATAAAAACTTTCTCTTACATTTAGTTTACTTCTAAAAATGTACAGTTAGTTCTCTGAATTTACAAGGGTAGAGGTTCGACCTCTTTCGACCATGGCTCAGGCCGGAATCTAAAAATATATTAAGGAGGCAAGGGCCTCTGCCCCCCCTAATGAGGTGCTAATATGAAGTCTAATGGAGAAGTGCCTTAAATGAAGTGGTAATCTGAAGAAGTGTATTTTTACAAATATACGTATAATATAACTTAAATGTTTGGGGGAGAACAGTTGAAGGTTAAATTTCCCCTTTTTAAACACATGATCAGATGTTTTAAAAGATTGCAAATTTCAAATTAAAAAATAAAATAACAAAAACTAATTTGTATTTTTTCGCCGAGTCTTCATTTATGAAGGCGATATCATTTCGTAATAGTACATAAGTACAATTTTGAGTACATGACTGAGTACGTATTAATTTTGGTTCATTACAATTACGATTACAATTATGGATTACAATTACCAATTAATTCATATTCACTTGTTGTTTAATTACACTTCCATTTTGAAGTACATTCTTACATGATAAATTAAATCATTACATTTAATTACAGTTTCACAGAAGTACATTACAAGTTATGTTAATTACAGTTTCATTAAAGTACATTACAAGTTATTGTTAATTTAAAGTATTACAGTTAATTACAATTAAACAGTTACTATAACTTTGTCTTGTTTTTTACAGTGTTTCATATTAATAGACAATTAAGATGTTAGAAATATAATACAAAGTACATGGGCACATAACACACATGATATAACATAACGCATGATAATGTTATAAATTCGAATCAGAGCGAAAGGAGACCTTTTTTTTATCTTAGAAGCGTTCAATTCTGTCGGTCAGCGGAATTCGATCACTTAACCTCAGCATTTTTGAGTTCATCTCGGGAGGTCATATAATTAAAAATAAAAATGAAAAAATTATACGAGAACGTATTTTTGCGTTTTCGAACGAAGGCATGAAGTTTCGCGTTGACACGAGTAAAAATGAATATTTAATAAAATTTATATTGGATAATGGTCAAGTTAAGATATGAATGTAAGAATGAGTATGGTTGAATAATGATTATATTTATACTACATAACATATAAATAATGACTTCTATAGAGTGTTTCGTCCTTAGCAGGATGTTAAAGAATTTTCATACATTGGATACTAGATATATGATGAAGGGAAAATGTGACGTCATAGTTATTGAATTTTTACGTATAGTACAATCATTGCTAGGAAGATTTACAAGAAGTGGGAAACGTAAAGAGAATAAAGTTATTTTAGGACGTCATAGTGTATAAGTCATTATTAGAAAGATGAATTAGAAAAATACAGGAATGAATAAAGACGTACAAATCGAAATTCTATCCAAAACTCGCTTATGCGATTTTTGGTTTCTTATGTAAAAATGGACAATGAATTCATATAATGATGGTGTAGGAATTGTTCATTGTTCACTTTTTACATTACTCTCCCCTTTTAAAAATGATATTTATACAATAATTTAATAGGGTACCATTAATACAATACAAATGAGAAAATAACATCCTAACAGGGTACCGTTAGTTACAATACAAATTTTATACAGAACGATTTCGCGTGGTCGAGTAGAATGCAGAGTATCCAAATTTTTAAAATGACACTTGCTTACAAATATAAAAAATCAAAGATTAATACTTTAGTTTAGACAAACATTTAATAGGATTAATACATTAATTTAGACAACCAATTAAGTTAGACAAACAACGATATGGTTATAAATTTTTACAAAAATTTTATTTTTTCTGTGGGATAAATTATGTACATAATGAATAGGTAAAAGGGAAAAATGCAAATCGTACAATCTATAAATTAATTTTTATTGACTAGTGTAGGTAAAAATAGAATTACGTAATGGATGATGTATAGACCCGTGGTCTAGTGTGGATTTATGTTTATTGGTACAAAGTGTGTATTTTATAAGTTCGAGAGACAGATTAGCTGAGAGGATTGTTAAATTAACTGTATAAATGCATGAGCAAAAATTTATATATAGTAAGCAAAAATGATTAAGATTAAATTACGCGCAATGAAATAGTTTATTGTGATATCCAATGATTTAGCATGAGGTTTGTATATATAGTATATATAGTGTGCATACATGTATTTTATTGACTGTTGTAGGTACAAATCGAATTACGTAGTGGATGATGCATAGACCTGTGGTCAAATGTGTATTTGTGTGTATTAGGTACAAATTGTAGTGGTTGGTGATACGTCCAAAAGGAGAAAGGGGATTTATAGTTGAATAGTTGAAGTTGTACGTCAGTGTGCATATGTATCTATAAATATTGGTAAGAAGCATCTGTAGATGAGTGAGTCGGTACAATAGTATGTAGAATATGAGAGTAATTTGTTCATCCTGTGAAGAACTAGATCATTAGGGGTCATTGGTGGTTTAGGATTATATATATATATATTTACTTTAAGGAATAGATAAAACAACTTAATAAATGCATGAACGAGAATTTATATATAGTAAGCAAAAATTATTAAGATTATAACGATGATGTTTGCATACGAGTTTTAATGCAAAAGTGACTGAAGGGACGGAACGTAAATGAATTCGAATATGTGTCAAAAGTAATAAAATTCAATTAGGATTATAGATTTTACATAATTAATCAGTTACACGTATAAGGTAATTAAAAAAACGAACTTAGAGGACTTACAATTAATGAAAGTACATCTCACGGTTTTAAAATTGAATTTTGACACACAATTAATTTCGACTACTAAAATTCATAGCCATATACTGTAGTAGTATGTCAATTTGACTATAATTTTCGTTTGATACCTTACAAATGGTACAATAACAATTTAAGGACAGTTACTCACGATTAATTGAACAAAATAAAAATAAAAATACAAATTAAAAATAGAGATCAATTATGCATTTTAATGAGCTAACATAATTTTTTATAATATTCTTAAAAATAAAAGTAAATCGAACCATAGATGAATTTCGACCAAGAATAAAAAAGTTATTGAAATGGAAGGGAAGCCTTTCGAACAATCTTTTCTTTTAATAATTTCAATTGAATTTTACATTAAAAATTATTTTTAGATAATAAAAGAAAATATTAAAAAGGTTTAATAATTTTTGCAGGTTAAGTAGAAAAATCATACTCTTTCGTTGAATGTTGATAGAATTTTGAATTATTTGATATTTTAGTCTGAAAACTTGTTTGCATATAGACAAATACATCTGTTTTATTGCGTAGAAGTTTTATTAAAAATTAAATGACTGAAATTTAGGGTATGTGCGGTCATACGGGTAAATTTCCCGATCGTACAGAGCAGGATAAATTAGGTACATGATCGATTAATTGTTACACAACTATTATTATCACGTATACATTACAATGATTATCAAAGTCATTACAAACAATTGTAAAAACGGTTTTGTTACAAATAATAAATGTCATTTTACCTATATATTTATATACGCGACAATGGCATGAAAAAGAAAAGACAAATCGGTCCATTTCCTTCTTACAACAAAACAAAGAAAGGTTAACTAAAGACGCAACCCGGTCAATTCAGGTTGAATTAAATTCTCTTTTACAACAAAAAAAAGGTTGAATTAAATTCTCTTGAACAACAAAAACAAGGTTGAATTCAATTGACTGCATTGAAAACTTCGACTTGAACTCTCTAACTTCAAATTCTGACTTCGAATATAACTCTGACTTCGAATATAACTCTGACTTCGAATAAATCTCTCTGACTTCGAATAAATCTCTCTGACTTGGAATAAATCTCTCTGACATGGAATAAATCTCTCTGACTTGGAATAAATCTCTCTGACTTCAAGTAAAACTCTGACTTGAGCTCTATCAAGTATTTCTATAAAAATCTCTGGGGTGGTTGTCCATCTTGGCGCAACCTTCTGACTTGACCTCTTATCAAGTATTCTGAAACTAACTTGAAATTAACTAAAAATGGAAAATGACTGCACTTGACCTTTATCAAGTGGAGACGATTAACCTCTGTTTTGGTTGACCCTCTTGGTGCAACCTTCTGACTTGAAAACTGACTTCAAAAAATGACTTCAAAAATGACTTCAAAAAATGACTTCAAAAAATGACTTCAAAAAATGACTTCAAAAATGACTTCAAAATTGCTTCATCTCTCTAAATCTATAAACTCTCTCTCTTAATTTGCAAGTCAATTCAATTCAGTAATTGAAAAAAAAATTGCAAACAAAAAAAAAAAAAAAATGTAACAATATTTCATTCTAATGTACACGAAGGTACGATACTATTATGTTTGATACATAAAATAAAATTATTCTATACTGAATATAACAGTGAAAATAACTGCGACAATTGACTCTCTTTAAAATTAACTCTGTTACAATTAACTCTATTACAATTAACTCTATTACAATTAACTCTATTACAATTAACTTTTGTGACTTTTAACTTTTGTGACTTTTAACTTTTGTGACTTTTAACTTTTGTGACTTTTAACTTCTGTGAAAATTAGTTTCACTAAAAAAAATGTATCACTGGTGTCTGAAATGTTCACTGTGTTTTGTGTTAATTCTGACTTAATATTCATTATTAACTGTTAATAGTACTGATTTTTCGTGTTTATAAATTTCTTAAAAAAAACAACTCTGTACTTAACAAAAATTTCGATGGGGAAATCCTTGAGACGTGTCCTGAAGACGTGTTGCTGGCTACTTGTTCCTGGATGAAAACTAGGCGTGAAGAACTTGGAGTCGTGACGCACCGGTTCAAGGGTGGATGTTACGAACTAGAACTCGTGACACGCCGGTCGACTGGTTTTATCCTGATGCAGGGTAATTTCTATTCTTGGCCAAAGAGTGGCCACTTGTTAAAATCTTCTTCTTCTTAAAAATCTTCTTGTTCTTAAAAATCTTCCTCTTCTTGAAAATCTTCTTCTTCTTAAAAATCTTCTTCTTATTAAAAATCTTCTTGTTAAAAATCGTCTTCTTAAAAATATTCTTCGTAAAATCATCATCTTATCCTGGTATAGGGTCTGGAGTTGTTATCCTGGTATAGGGTCTCCAGTTTGTTAGAATCCTCTTCTTAAAATAATCTTCTTAAAGTAATCTTCTTCTTAAAGTAATCTTCTTCTTAAAGTAATCTTTTTATCCTGGGGCAGGGTCGCCAATTTGTTAGAATCCTCTTCTTAAAATAATCTTATTAAAATCTTCTTCTAATCCTGGCAGGGTCTGGGGTGTCCCGTATAGACGAGGCGTTCTTGGTTAAGGGGCAAGGGGGCTCTGCCCCCTCCCCGCAGCGAGGCTGCTAACAAGGGAGTCTAATGGAGAAGTGCCTTAAATGAAGTGGTAATCTGAAGAAGTGTATTTTTACAAATATGCGTATAATATAACTTAAATGTTTGGGGGAGAACAGTTGAAGGTTAAATTTCCCCTTTTTAAACACATGATCAGATGTTTTAAAAGATTGCAAATTTCAAATTAAAAAATAAAATAACAAAAACTAATTTGTATTTTTTCGCCGAGTCTTCATTTATGAAGGCGATATCATTTCGTAATAGTACATAAGTACAATTTTGAGTACATGACTGAGTACGTATTAATTTTGGTTCATTACAATTACGATTACAATTATGGATTACAATTACCAATTAATTCATATTCACTTGTTGTTTAATTACACTTCCATTTTGAAGTACATTCTTACATCATAAATTAAATCATTACATTTAATTACAGTTTCACTGAAGTACATTACAAGTTATTGTTAATTACAGTGTCATTGAAGTACGTTACAAGTTATTGTTAATTTAAAGTATTACAGTTAATTACAATTAAACAGTTACTATAACTTTGTCTTGTTTTTACAGTGTTTCATATTAATAGACAATTAAGATGTTAGAAATATAATACAAAGTACATGGGCACATAACACACATGATATAACATAACGCATGATAATGTTATAAATTCGAATCAGAGCGAAAGGAGACTTTTTTTTATCTGAGAAGCGTTCAATTCTGTCGGTCAGCGGAATTCGATCACTTAACCTCAGCATTTTTTAGTTCATCTCGGGAGGTCATATAATTAAAAATAAAACTGAAAAAAATTATACGAGAACGAATTTTTGCGTTTTCGAACGAAGGCATGAAGTTTCGCGTTGACACGAGTAAAAATGAATATTTAATAAAATTTATATTGGATAATGGTCAAGATAAGATATGAATGTAAGAATGAGTATGGTTGAATAATGATTATATTTATACTACATAACATATAAATAATGACTTCTATAGAGTGTTTCGTCCTTAGCATGATGTTAAAGAATTTTCATACACTGGATACTAGATATATGATGAAGGGAAAATGTGACGTCATAGTTATTGAATTTTTACGTATAGTACAAATCATTGTTAGGAAGATTTACAAGAAGTGGGAAACGTAAAGAGAATAAAGTTATTTTATGACGTCATAGTGTATAAGTCATTATTAGAAAGATGAATTAGAAAAATACAGGAATGAATAAAGACGTACAAATCGAAATTCTATCCAAAACTCGCTTATGCGATTTTTGGTTTCTTATGTAAAAATGGACAATGAATTCATATAATGATGGTGTAGGAATTGTTCATTGTTCACTTTTTACATATTACTGTATATATATATATATATATATATATATATATATATATATATATATATATATATGTTAACCCCCCCTTTATGGCCCTTTGTCGGTTCGGATTCGAAGGGGGTTCTAGTTAGGGAGGCTGCAACGGATGCTTCTTCTTTATACTTTTCTATAATTCTTTTCGGTCGCCTTAGGGGGTCGACACTCTGTTAATTCTTTTCTTTCTGCTTATTAATTCTTCTCTTTTTATAATTATCGACTTTTCTGACTAAGTTCTGAAGCGAGCACGGCTCGAAGGAAAAAGATAAAAACTTCTTAAAGTGTAGTTTACTTCTTAAAAATATACAGGTACTTCTCTGAATTTACAGGGGTAGAGGTTCGACCTCTTTCGACCATGGCTCAGGCCGGAATCTAAAAATACTTAAGTTAAGGAGGCAAGGGGCCTCTGCCCCCCTCCTAATGAGGTGCTAATATCAAGTACAAATGATGAAGATTAATCTAGAAGTGCCTTAAATGAAGTTCTATATTGAAGATTAATTTAGAAGTGTCGTAAATGAAGATGGTACATGCATAATATAATCTAATGTTTGGGGGAGACAATCGAAGGTTAAGTTTCCCCCCTTTTTAAACACATGATTTCAACTAAAAAGAATAAAAAATAAAAAAATAAAAAAAGAACTAGTATCGCCGATTCGACAATTATTGAGGCGATATTATTTCGTATTAGCACATCAGCACAATTTTGAGTACATGACTGAGTACGTATTAGTTTTGGTTCATTACAATTATGATTACAATTATGGATTACAACTACCAATTAATTCATATTCACTTTTTAATTACAATTCCATTAAAGTACTTTCTTACATTATAAATTAAATCATTACATTTAATTAGTTTCACTGAAGTACATTACAAGTTATTGTTCATTACAGTTTCATTAAAGTACATTACATCAATTACATTATATTAAAGGATTACATTTAATTACAATTTTAGCAAATTGTTAATTGACGTATCTACTACTGAAATAATATGCTATAATGTTATACATTCGAATCAAAGCGAAAGGAGACCTTTTTTATCTTAGAAGCGTTCAAATTATGCTGGGATGAGTGGAATTTCTGATAATACTTACTAAGCGTTTATGAATATCTTGCGAGGGTTGAACGCACTTTTAAAAATAATACGAGAACGTATTTTTGCGTTTTAGAACGAAGGCAAAAGTTTTGCGTTTCATAGATTGACACGAGTAAAAATAGACTGATAAGTTGATAGGGCATAAGTAGACAATAGGTAGATGAATAAAGGATAGCGGTCAAAAAAGAACATGAATTAAGATGAATTAGGGAAATACAGTAATGAATAAAGAAGTATAAATCGAAATTCTACCCAAAAACTCGCTTAGGCGATTTTGGTTTCTTATGTAAAAATGAACATTGAACATAAAACTATACGAACATAAGTTCTGCATGAATACAATGAATCCATATAACGATGGTGTAGGAATTGTTCATTGTTCACTTTTTACAGTACTCTCCCCTTTTAAAATGATATTTATACAATAATTTAATAGGGTACCATTAATACAATACAAATGAGAAAATAGCATCCTAACAGGGTACCATTAGTTACAATGCAAATTTTATACAGAACGATTTCGCGTGGTCGAGTACAATGCAGAGTATCCAATTTTTTTTTTTTTTTTTTTAAATGACACTTGCTTACAGAATACAAAAAAAATCAAAGATTAATACTTTAGTTTAAACAAACATTTAATAGGATTAATACATTCATTTAGACAACCAATTAAGTTAGACAAACAATGATATTGTTAAATTTTTTTTTTTTTTTTTTTTTTACAAAATTTTATTTTTCTGTGGGAAAAATTACGTACATAATGAATAGAGTAGATAAAAATGGAAAAACGTAAATCGCACAATCTATAAGCTAATTTTTATTGACTATTGTAGGTAAAAAATAGAATTACGTAATGGATGATGTATAGACCTATGGTCTAGTGTGTATTTTTGTGTACTAGGTATAAAGTGTGTAGCTGATAATTTCGAGACATTGTTAAATTAACTGTGTAAATGCATGAATGCAAAAATTGATTACGACTAAATCGCATAGTTGGCACTTACGTAATGAAATAGTTTTATTGTGATATTCAATGATTTGAGTATGAGGTTTGTATATATAGTATATATAGTGTGCATGCATTTTTATTGACTGTTGTAGGTACAAATCGAATTACGTAGTGGATGATGTATAGACCTGTGGTCAAATGGGTATTTATGTTTATGGGGTACACAGTGTGTATCTGATAATTTCGAGGCACAGATTTAATTCGACTACGACAATTACTCAGTATTAATCGAATTAAAAAAATATATATAAAAAAATATAAAGTTTGAAAATAGAAATCAATGATAAACTATAATAAACTAAACATATAATATTCTTAAAAATATAAAAACAACTTAACATCAATTAAGGTTATGTTCCATAGTACTAAAGAGGAATTAACCATGGTTGAACCATTTCTCCGGTTGTCACTGGGTTCAACTGGGGTTGGGGGTGTTAAAATAAAAATAAAAAAAAGACAAAGGTTTGGAGTACTACATTCCGGGGAATTGAGTGACTAAGCGGGGGGTATAAGTCTGAAATTGACAATACATCTTTTCGTGAGCACTTTTTTTTTTTTTTTTTTTTTTTTTTTAAGATTGCTTGTCACACTACTTGAACAAAAACTAAAAAAAAAGTTGAAACAAAACGGAGGGACGGCGTGTTCCTCATATAGTAATTTAAAAGGAGTCATTAGGACAAGATCGATTAATTAATTATTACACAACTATTATTATCACACATACATTACAATGATCACCAAATCGTTACAAACAATTGTAAAAACTGTTTTGGGTTACAAACAACAAAATGTCATTTCACCTATATATTTATATACGCAATACTGACATGAACAAGAAAAAAGGTTAAACTAAAGACGCAAATCGGTCAATTCAGGTTGAATTTTTAATTCTCTTTTACAAAATAAAAAGGTTGAATTAAATTCTTAAATTACATTTTCTTAAATTACAAGGAAGAGTTGAATTCAATTGACTGCATTGAAAACTTCGACTTAAAAACTAACTTTGACTTGAACTCTCTAACTTCAAATAAAACTCTGACTTCGAATATAAATCTCTCTGACTTCAAATAAAACTGAAATCTCTGGGGCGGTTGTCCCTCTTGGATGCAACCTATTGAACTGAAAACTGATTTGCAACTTATTTGCAAATAAAACTGACTCGAAACTACTTCGAATATCTTTATAAATCTCTGGGGCGGTTGGCCGTTTTGGCGCAACCTTCTGACTTGACCTCTTATCAAGTATTCTGAACTGAAAATGAAACTAAACTGTCTAACTTGAACGCTTGTCAAGTAAAGATTAACTAAAAATGGAAAATGACTGCATTTGATCTTTATCAAGTGGAGACGATTAACCTCTGTTTTGGTTGACCCTCTTGGTGCAACCTATTGACTTGAAGAACTGACTTCAAAAATGACTTCAAAAAATGACTTCAAAATCTCTCTAATTCTATAAACTCTCTCTAAACTCTCTATAAACTCTCTCTCTCTTAATTTGCAAGTCAATTCAATTCAGTAATTGGAAAAAAATTTGCAAACAAAAAGGAATAAAAAATGTAAACAACATTCTAATGTACGGGAAGGTACATAAAATAAAATTATTCTATATTGAATGTAACATTGAAAATAACTGAAATTCTCTCTCTGAAATTAACTTTGTTACAATTAACTTTGTTAAAATTAACTTTGTTAAAATTAACTTTGTTACAATTAACTTTGTTACAATTAACTCTCTTACAATAACTGTTTCACTAAAAAAAAGTGTATCACTGGTGTCTGAAGTGTTCGTTAAATTCTGGTTCAATATTAAATATTAATTGTTAATAATAATGACTTTTCAAATGTTTAGAAATTATTATTTTTTTTTTTTTAAGTTTTATACTTAAGATTCCTATGGCGAAATCCTTTTGAGGTGTGTCCTGAAGACGTGTCTGGCTACTTGTTCCTGGGTGAAAACTAGACGTGGAGAACTTGGAGTCGTGACACACCGTTTCAAGGGTGGATGTTACGAACTAGAAGTCGTGACACGCCGGTCAACTGGTTTTTCCTGATGCAGGGTAATTTCTATCTTGGCCAAAGAGTGGCCTCTTCTTAAAATCTTCTTAAAATCTTCTTTTTATCCTGATGCAGGGTAATTTCTATCTTGGCCAAAGAGTGGCCTCTTCTTAAAAATCTTCTTAAAGTAATCTTCTTAAGATCCTGGTAAAGGGTCTCCACAATGTTAGAATCCTCTTCTTGAGAATCTTCTTATCCTGGTAGTAGGGTCCAGTCTTGTAATCTTCCATCTTAAAAATCTTCCACTTCTTAAAAATCTTCTTCTTCTTAAAAATCTTCTCTTTCTTAAAAATTCTTCGGTTAAAAATCTTCTTTTTAAAAATATTCTTCGTAAAATCATCTTGATAGTAGGGTCGCCAGTTTTTTTAGAATCTTCTTATCTTCTTCTTCTTCTGATCCTGGCAGGGTCGCCACTTGTTAACCCCCCCTTTATGGCCCTTTGTCGGTTCGGATTCGAAGGGGGTTCTAGTTAGGGAGGCTGCAACGGATGCTTCTTCTTTATACTTTTCTATAATTCTTTTCGGTCGCCTTAGGGGGTCGACACTCTGTTAATTCTTTTCTTTCTGCTTATTAATTCTTCTCTTTTTATAATTATCGACTTTTCTGACTAAGTTCTGAAGCGAGCACGGCTCGAAGGAAAAAGATAAAAACTTCTTAAAGTGTAGTTTACTTCTTAAAAATATACAGGTACTTCTCTGAATTTACAGGGGTAGAGGTTCGACCTCTTTCGACCATGGCTCAGGCCGGAATCTAAAAATACTTAAGTTATGGAGGCAAGGGGCCTCTGCCCCCCTCCTAATGAGGTGCTAAAATCAAGTACAAATGATGAAGATTAATCTAGAAGTGCCTTAAATGAAGTTCTATATTGAAGATTAATTTAGAAGTGTCGTAAATGAAGATGGTACATGCATAATATAATCTAATGTTTGGGGGAGACAATCGAAGGTTAAGTTTCCCCCCTTTTTAAACACATGATTTCAACTAAAAAGAATTAAAAAAATATAAAAACAAAAAAAGAACTAGTATCGCCGATTCGACAATTATTGAGGCGATATTATTTCGTATTAGCACATCAGCACAATTTTGAGTACATGACTGAGTACGTATTAGTTTTGGTTCATTACAATTATGATTACAATTATGGATTACAACTACCAATTAATTCATATTCACTTTTTAATTACAATTCCATTAAAGTACATTCTTACATTATAAATTAAATCATTACATTTAATTAGTTTCACTGAAGTACATTACAAGTTATTGTTCATTACAGTTTCATTAAAGTACATTACATCAATTACATTATATTAAAGGATTACATTTAATTACAATTTTAGCAAATTGTTAATTGACGTATCTACTACTGAAATAATATGCTATAATGTTATACATTCGAATCAAAGCGAAAGGAGACCTTTTTTATCTTAGAAGCGTTCAAATTATGCTGGGATGAGTGGAATTTCTGATAATACTTACTAAGCGTTTATGAATATCTTGCGAGGGTTGAACGCACTTTTAAAAATAATACGAGAACGTATTTTTGTGTTTTAGAACGAAGGCAAAAGTTTTGCGTTTCATAGATTGACACGAGTAAAAATAGACTGATAAGTTGATAGGGCATAAGTAGACAATAGGTAGATGAATAAAGGATAGCGGTCAAAAAAGAACATGAATTAAGATGAATTAGGGAAATACAGTAATGAATAAAGAAGTATAAATCGAAATTCTACCCAAAAACTCGCTTAGGCGATTTTGGTTTCTTATGTAAAAATGAACATTCAACATAAAACTATACGAACATAAGTTCTGCATGAAGACAATGAATCCATATAACGATGGTGTAGGAATTGTTCATTGTTCACTTTTTACATATATATGTGTATATATATATATATATATGTATATATATATATATTATATAATATATGTATATGTATATATATATATATATATATATATATGTATATATGTATATATATATATATGTATATATATATATATATGTATATATATATGTATATATATATATATGTATATATATATGTATATATATATATGTATATATGTATATGTATATATATATATATATATGTATGTATATATATATATATGTGTATATATATATATGTATATATATATATATGTATATATATATGTATATATATATATATGTATATATATATATGTTGTAGGTAAGCTTTGGAATCAATAATTAGGGATCGTATAGTCGAACACTTAGAATACCATAAACTTGTTAGAAATACGCAGCACGGATTTAGGCGAAACAAATCTTGCTTAACTAATCTTTTAGAATTTTTCCAAAGCGTGGTTGACGTTTACGATAGACATCGGGCGGTTGATGTAGAGTATTTAGATTTTCAAAAAGCGTTTGACACCGTGCCGCACAAAGGACTCATTGAAAAACTAAGGCTCATGGAATCAGGGGTGTAGTAATAAATTGGCTAGAAGAGTGGTTGCGAGGCAGGAAACAGAGGGTGGTCGTTGATGAAGCGGAGTCGTGCTGGGCTAATGTAGCGAGTGGCGTTCCTCAGGTTCTGTATTGGGCCCCTTGCTTTTTCTTATATATATTAACGATTTAGATGTCGGCCTAGTCAGTACAGTTTCAAAGTTTGCGGATGACACGAAGCTGGGTGGTAGGGCGATTAATGACGAAGATAGAGGTAAAATTCAGGAAGATCTGAATAAAATCGTTGATTGGTCAGTCACATGGCAAATGAGATTTAACGTGGATAAGTGCAAATTATGCATATAGGTTCGCGTAACGGTAATTTTGCGTATAGTATGTCAGGGAAAGATTTAACAAGCGTAGAGCAGGAAAAAGATTTAGGAGTTATAGTCACTGGTGATTTAAAAGTAGCGAAACAAAGTACAGCAGCAGTCAATAAAGCGAACAAAGTGTTAGGTTTTATAGCTCGAAATTTTGAGTACAAATCGCGCGATATTATAGTTCCTCTTTATAAATCATTAGTTAGACCCCATTTGGAGTACGCGGTCCAATTTTGGAATCCGCATATGCGCAAAGATATAGACAAAATCGAAAGAGTTCAAAGACGAGCAACTAAGATGATTCCGTCTCTTAGGTCAAAGTCGTACGAGGATA